>NC_069473.1:1186148-1226704 GCF_026875155.1 Cherax quadricarinatus
TTTGGGGATGGGTTCTGTGTGTGCTTGACCACCCTGCTCTGTTTGTTGTTGCCTTTGTGGTTCCATCTCTGTTCCTTTCCTAGCCCCTTTTCGTTTTTTTGCCCTCCCCCTAGCTGCTTTTCGTTCTGTTGTGTTCTCTGTCTGGAATCCCTCTTGTATTTTTCCGAGTATTTAAACCGTGGTTTCTTGGAGGCTGTTCTGACGTTTCTGTAATGAGAATCACCCTTGATCAGTGTGTGTGTTGTTGTGTGTGTGTGTGTGGTCTCCCCAATTGTGGTTGCGGGGTCGAGACTCGCTCTGGCCCGCTTTTCAGATCGCTACTGGGTTTCCTCTCCCTCTCTGTTTCCCTAAACTTTGTCATACCTTTTTTAAAAAAACTATGTAGGGTTTCCCTTCCTCCATACTTCACTTGTAGGCTATTCCATTCCTAAAAAACCCTATGATGAAAAATACTTCCAAAACTCCCTTTGACTCGTCTGGTTTTTCACCTTCCAGTTGTGACCCTTGTTATGTGTCCCCTCTCTGGAACATCTTATCTTGTCCCCTTGTCTATTCCCCGCAGTATTTGTTATCGTTATCATGTCCCCCCGCCCTTTTCGTCCCTCCAGTGTCGTCAGTGTTTTTCCCCTAAACCCTTTTTCCTCGTACGACTTCCTGAGCTTGGGCTTCCTTGTTGCAAACCTTTGTACTTTCTTAACTTTTGATGTGTTGACCAGGTTTTGAGTTCCAGACTGGTGCGCATACTCATTGGGGCCAAAAACCACAGTGTACAGTCCCTTGAAGATTCCTTTTTAAAGGGTATCGGAAGCTACCCAGGTTTCCCAGGCCCCCGATGCTGCAGCAGTTTTTTGGTTGATGTGTGCCTCCGGGGACGTGCTCGGTGTTATGGTCACCTAAGGTCTTTCCCCCTGGCGAGGTCGTAGTCTTTTCCACCTAGCCTATACTCTGTTGCGGTTTTTTTGCCCCCCCCAATCTTCATGACTTTGCATTTGGCAGGGTTGAATTCGAGAAGCCATTTCTGGACCACATGTCCGTTTTGTCCAGGTCTTTTTGCAGCCCTGCCTCATCCTCATCCGATTTAATTCTTTCTCAGCTTCCAAGCTGCGAATAGGGACCTTCAGGTCTATTCCTTCCATCATGTCTTCGCATATATCAAAAATAGCATGGTCCTAGAACTGACCCCTGGGGGCCCCCGCTCGTCACAGGCGCCCACTGTGATCCTTTTCACGTCCCTGACTCGTTGTTTCCCTCCCTGTCAGGTTTTCCCCTGATCCATTGCAGTGCCCTCCCTCTTATATGTCCCTGATCTCCAGGTTCTGCATAATCTCTTGGGGGAACTGTGTCAAAGGCCTTTTTGCAGTCTGGGGAAAATGCAATCAACCCACTCTCCTCTCGTGTCTTACTTCTGTTTTTTGTCATAAAACTCCAGAAGGTTTGTGACACGGGTTTTGCTTCCATGTACCTGCGGGTTTTCATTATAATCTTGTTCCGTTCCAGGTGTTCCACCATTCCTCCTGAAAACTTTCCATTTTTTGACAAAATACATGTCAGAGACACGGGTCTGTTGTTTGGGCCCTCTTTCTGTTTCTTTTCTTAAATATGGGCCTACTTTGCTGTCTTCCATTTTCAGGTAGTTCCCAGTTTAAGGGATGTGTTGAAGATTGGGGTTAGGGGCAGCACGCATCTCTGCTCTTTCTCAAGGATCCATGGGGGTGTTGTTCAGCCCCATCCCCTTTGAGGTATAAAGGTCTTTGCAGCTCTGCACCCCTCCTGGGTTGTTCGTTGTCATCAACACTTGTTGGTATTTTCCCTTTTCTTGATGTTCCCTTCTGTGCTTTCTTCCGGGCCCTTTCCTGTCTCTACTGTAAAAACTTCCTTAAATCCCCCTGTTTAGCCCCCTCACATACCTCCGGGGCTTTTCTTGTGAGTTTTTAACCTTTGTCCTCAGTCTGATCACCTGGTCTTTTGACTGTTGTTTCCCTCCTGGTGGCTTTACAACAGTTTTGGGTCAGTCTTAATTTTCAATGCTATGTTATTTTATAACTGTCGTAGGTCTCCCTCCTTCCCTGTGCATATCGTTCCTGGCCAGCGATAATCCCCCTTTTTTTCTGTTTTCTCTGCTTCTGTACTTTTCCATTCTCTATTGCACGTTTTTTTGCCTCCTTACACCTTCTGGAAAACCCAGGGGCTCGTTTTGGTCTTCCCTTGCTTCTGTTCCCCTTGGGAATAAACCTTTCTCTGCCTCTTGTTTTTTCGTTGTTACATTTTCCATCTTTCATTTACAGGTTTCCTGCCATTTCTCGTCCCACGGAACCTCTTGAGGAATTTCCCTAACCCCTATGTAGTCCCCCTTTTTTAAGTTTGGTTTTCCCATTCAACTCCTGTTCTCTCTCTACTTGCAACTCTACTATGTTTTCAAAGACAGAACCATTTTGGTCACTAGCTCCTAGGGGACTCTCTTGTGTGTCCTCAATGTCTGAAGCCCGGGGTAAAACATGGGTCCAAATCTTGCGGTTTTCATCCTCCCTCTCACTCTGGTAGTGTCCTTAACATGTTTGGTATGAGTTTTCCAGCACCACATCCAAATCTTTGCTCTCCATGTTTTGGGACCCCCGGGCTCCAGGTTTTCCCCAAACTCCCTGTGGGTTTAAATTCCCCAAACCCGCAACTTTTTCTCTGTGGGGGAGCTCTTTTGCCATTCAGAAGGTGTCCACCTTGTCTGTTGCTCTCTTCATTTCCTCTTTGGCCTCCGGGAGCTTGTGGTGGATTATACCACGCAATGACCACCTTGTGTCCCCGACTGAAGTGTACCTACTATGTAGTCCCTTTCTCCTGCCTGTCTATGCCTCCCATTTTTCTCGAATTTCCTCGGTATTTTAAAAGCAGAGCATACCTCCTCCCCCTCTGCCCCCCTTTTTCTTTCCTATGATTGGTATCCCGGGGGAAGATTGCATCTGTTATTGTTCCCTGAGTTTTGTTTTGGGAATGCTATGATGTCGTGTGTGTGTGTGTGTGTGTGTTGTGTGTGTGGGTGTGGTGTGGTGTGTTGTTATCACCTATTGTACTACTATTTTTGGTTGCAGGGGGCGAGTCCTAGCTCCTGGCCCCGCCTCTTCACCTTTTTCTACTGACCCCCTCTCTCCCCCCTCCATGAGCTTTATCAAAAACCCCGTCTTAAAAAATGTGTATGGTTTTTGCCCCCACTACGTCATTTTTTTGGTATTCCACTGCCTTTCAACTCATGATGAAGAAATATTCCACTACTCTTGACTCTTTGTGTCTTCAACTTCCCAAATTTTGGCCTTTGTTTCTGTGTCCCCTCCCCGGAACATCCTGTCCTTTTCCCCTTTTCTATTCACGCAGTTTTTTTTATATGTCGTTATCTGTCTCCCCTGACCCTCCTGTCCTCCAGTGTCGTCAGGCCGATTTCCCCTTAATCTTTTTCATAGGACATTCCCCCTTTGCTCTGGAAACTACCTTGTTGCAAAAACCCTTTTACTTTCCTGTTTTTGAGGCTTTTTCAAGTCGGGTTCCCCAAAAGGTGTGCATACTCCCGTATGGGCCCGACATACACGGTGTACAGTTTTCTTGAATGATTTTTAAAGGGGTCGGAAAAGCTGTTCTCAGGTTTCCAGGCGCCCATATGCTGCAGCGTTATTGATTGGTGCGCTTCCGGGAATGCTCGGTGTTATATCACCCCAAGATCTTTTCCTTGAGTGAGGTTTGCAGTCTTTGGCCACCTAGCCTATACTCTGACTGTGGTCTTTTGTGCCCTTCCCCTATCTTCATGACTTGCATTTGGCGGATTTAAATTCGAGAAGCCATTTGCTGGCAGGGTCCAGTCTGTCCAGGTCTTTTGAAGTCCTGCCTGGCCCTATCGATTTAATTCTCTCATTAACTTCACTCATCTGCAAACAGGGCATCTGAGTCAAACCCTTCGTATTCGTTCACATTTACCAAAAATAGCATGGTCCTGGACCGACCCCTGGGGGGACCCCGCTCGTACGGTCCCCACTGTGATACTTTTTACGTCCCGACTCGTTGTTCCCTCCCTGTCAGGTATTTTGATCCATTGCGTCCCCTTCCTTTTATAGCCCCTGATGTCTGTTTGCACTAATTTTGTGAGGAACTGTGTAAAAGGGGTTTTTGCGCCCAAGAAGATGAAATCAACCCCACCCCCCCCCCCCTTGTCTTATTCTGTTATTTTTCTAAAACCCCAGAAGGTTTGTGACACAGGATTTGCCTTGTGAATCCGTGCTGGTTGGATTTATACCCCTGTTCCGTTCCAGGTGCCCCCCACTTTTCCCTGTTAATCTTCTCCAAAATTTTTTGCATACTATACACGTCGACACGGTCTATAGTTTGTGCCTCTTTTCGTTCCTTTTTTGAAAAGGGGAACTCATTTGCCGTCTTCCATCCTCAGGTATTTCCCCAGTTTCCGGGATGTTTTGAAGTTTGGGGTAGGGTAAAACGCCAACATATTGCCCCCTCTTAAGGACCCCGGGGGAGGATGTTGCCCGTCCATTTTGCCTTTGGGTATCGTGTCCCTTACGTTTCTTCACCTCCTATCTTTGTTGTCTCAAACTTTTTGTTTTTTGGGGTTTCCCCCCCTTCCCCCCAAAACCTTCCTTCCTTAATTTTTCCTTAAAAACCCCCCCCCCCCCCCCCACCTTTTTTTCCCCCCCCCCCTTTCCCCCCTTTACTTTTCCCCCAATTGGTTCGCGTTTCGGGTCAGATTTGACTTTATGCTATGTCGTTTTCATACTGTCGCTGGGCCTCCCCCTTATCTGCGCTACTCGTTTCTGGCTTTTACTATTTCCTTGTTTTCCTGGGCCCTATGCCTCCTGTCCCCTTTTCCATTCTCTGTTGCATTTAATTTTTTTTCCCTCCCTCCCTTGGGTAAACCCAAAAGGACTTTTTTGGTTTCCCTTTTTTTTTGTTTCCCCTTGGGGAACAAAACTTTCCTCTGCCTCCTTGCATTTTGTTGCCACATTTCCATCATCTTTTCTGATTTTCCTACCATTTTCTGTCCCACTGAACCTCTGAGGAATTTTTCATCCCTGTGTAGTCCCCCCCTTTTTAGTTGGCCTGCCCCTTCGTTCCTGTTCCCTTTCCATTGAAACTCTACTATATGTCAAAACTCAGCCCACATATCGCTAGCCCCAAAGGGGCCTTCGTAAGTGATGTCCTGATGTCTGAATGCCAGGGTGAACACAAGATCCGTCTTGCTGGCTCATCCTCCCTCTCTCTCGGTTTGTCCTACATGGATGCATGGGGTTTTTTCAAGTCCACATCCTCATCTTGGCTCTCCATGTTTCGGGACCCCCATGTGGTCCGGGTTTTTCCCCAGTAAATCTCCCTGTGGTTAAAATCGCCCATTACCAGAAACTTTGCTCTGCTCGAGTGGCTCTTCTTGCCCCCTCAGCCAGTGTGTCCCATCACCCTTTGTTTTTTTGTACCCCTCTTTTTGGCCCCCTTTCAGTTCTGTGGTGGGTTATAATCACCCCAATGACTACTTTATGTTTCCGGACTGAATTTCCCTACAATGGTCTCTTTCCCCAATCAAGTCCATCCTTTCCCCTTTTTCCCTCAAACCCCCTTTGGTGTTTTTGAGCTTTGAACCCTCCCCCCCTCTACTCCTTCTATCTTTCCTCAGGATCTGATATCCTTTTGGGGGAAGATTGTGTTGTTATTGTTCAGCGAGTTTGTTTCTGTGATTTGCTATGATGTCTGGGGATTTTTCACTGATTCTTTCTTTCCCACCCCTCATGTTTATTCGTTATTCCATCCGCTTTTGTGTCCCCAAACTTTAGTTTCTTTTTATCATTTGGTCATGCAAGTATTTTTGGGGTTGGGGGGGCGAGGCTTGGTGGGGGCCTATTGGGGCTTTTGGTGTAGGGGGGGTTTGTGTTTAGGGGGGGGGGCAGAATGCCCCTAAGGGGCAGCTGTTGGGGTGAGGTTGGATATGGGGGTGGTTGGGCAGAGGGAACATGAGTGGGTTGTAGTATAGGTTCTCAGTTGCGTTTGGGGAATGCGCGGGTGGAGTCTTTTTGGGGGGAGATTCTGTGGGGTGTGTTTGCCCTTCCCCCTTGTTTGGGTCCCGCTCATTTTCATTGTTCCGTTCTCCCCTTTCGTCCTGTCCCCCTCTTTCGTGTAGTCCTTTCTTTTGTGTTCTGTCGCGGTCGAGGTATACTCTCTGGTACCCCTCTTTGCCCCCAGTCTTGCTTTCTCTTGCAGATCCTGGTTCGAAAATGTTTCTTCCCTTTAAAGTTTTTCTGACAGGCCGTATTTCACTCGCAAACCACCCAATTCTCTGAAAAAAATTTTTCACCTGGGTCATATTGCCCTCCCCTATTGTTTTCTGATCCTTTAAACATTTTTTTTTTTCCTCCCGTTTTTTTTTCTTCAAAATTGGCCCCCTTGGCTTCTTGGAGCCCGTTTCACAAAAAATGACTGCCCTTTCCTCCTCCCATGAGTTCCATCTGCTTCCTCTGAGGCGTTTTATTTCCTTCCCTTGACATGTTTTGCCCTTTAGTCCCTGTCATTCTGAATTCTATTCTCAGTGAACTGTCTTTCCTGACAGCGTCCCTTTCACTGCGTTGGCTGTTAGAACTCTGCATATAACAAACCTTCATTGTTTCGGACCCGCCCCTTGATCTTATGTGCTCATCGTTTTTCCCTGGCCCACGTGGGTCTGATGGGGCCTTTGTGTACGGCATGTCTCGTTGTTGTTCCCTCCCCTTGTCTGCGCCTGACTTTAATTTTTCCTTCATTGTCTTCAGACCCCGTCGTTTGATCTCAGTGTGCTCATCGTCTTTTCCCTGGCCCCACGTGGGTCTGATAGGGCCTTCGGTACGGCATGTCTCGTTTTGCTTACCATCCCCCTTTTCTGGCCTGACTTTGAATTTCCTGATATCACATCTGAATTGTCATTTGCTCACTAAACTGTTTCGGCTTTGCAGTTTTTCTTCTAAGCCCTGTATCCCAGCTTCTGCTGCTAAGACCTGTATTCCAGTTCCTGCCTCTTTAGCTATCCCCTCCTCCATTTTCTTACCCCGCTTACTATTTCCTTCCCCCTCTTCCCCCCTTTTTTTGGAGCTCTAACTCCGTCTTTTTCCCCCCTGGTTCGTCTACCAGATCTCTGGTTTTCCGTCCCCTTTAAAGGGCCCCCCATTTTTTTTTTTTTTTTTTTTTTTTTTTTTTTTTACCGCAGCAGAAGGCTAGAGGAGGGGGGGGGGGGGGGGGGGAGGGGGGTGGGGGGGGGGGGGGGGGTGGGGGGTGGGGTGGGGGTTGTGGGGGTGGAGGGGGGGGTGGGGAGGGGGGGGGGGGGGGTGGGAGTGGGGAGGGGGGGGGGAGGGGGGGGGGGGGGGGAGTTTGGGGGGGGGGGGGGGGGGGGGGGGGGGGGGGAGGGGGGGGGGGGGGGGGGGGAGGGGGGGGGGGGGGGGGGGGGGGGAGGGGGGTGAGGGGGGGGGGGGAGGTGGAGGGGGGGGGGGGGGGGGAGCGGGGTGAGAAGGGGGGGGGGGTGGGGGGAGGAGGGGGAGGGGGGAGGGTGAGGGGGAGGGAAGGAGAGGAGGGGAGGGGGAGAAGGGGGAGAAGGGAGGGGGGGGGGAGAGAGAGAGAGGGGAGAGAGGGAGGAGAGAGTGGGAGGAGAGAGGGAGGGGGGGGAAAAAGAATGGGGGGGCGAGAGGGAAGGGGAGAGAAGGGGGAGAGAGAAGCAGGGGGGGGAAGGGGAGGGAGGGGGGAGAGGGGGAGGGGGAGAGGGAGAGAGAGGGGGGGAGAGGGAGGGGAGAGGGAGGGGAGAGGGGAGAAAAAAGGGGGGGGGGGGGGGGGAGGGAGGAAAAGGGGGGAGAGAGGAGGGAGAGGGGGGGGAGGGAGAGAGGGGGAAAAAGAGGGGAGGAGGAGGGAGAGGGGAGAGAGAGGGGGAGGGGGGAGAGAAGGAGGGAGAGGGAGGGAGAGGGAAGAGAGAGAGGGAGAAGAGAGAGAGGGGAGAGAGAGGAGAGAGAGAGAGAAGGGGGGAGGGGGGAGAAGAGAGGGGGAGAGAGAGGAGAGGGAGGGAGGGGAGAGAGAGGGGAAAAGGGGGGGGAAGAGAGGGGAGGGGGGAGAGAGAGGGGAGAGGGAGAGGGAGAAAGGGGGGGAAAAGAATGAGGGAGGAGGGGAGGGAGGGAGAGAAGGAGGGGGGAGGACAGGGAGGGGAGGAGAGAGGGAGGGGAGAGGGGAGAGAGGGAGAGAGGGAGAGAGAGGGGAGAGAGAGAGGGGAGGAGAGAGAGAGAGAGGGAGGGGGAAGGGGGGAAAGGGAGAGAGGAGGGGGGGGAGAGGGGAGGAAAGGAGGAGAGGGGGAGGGGGGGAGGGGAGGGGAGAGAGAGAGGGAAAGAGAGAGGGAGAGAGAGGGGGGGAGGTGGGGGAGAGAGAGGGAGAGAGAGAGGGAGAGAGAGAGGGGAGAGAGAAAAGAGAAAAGGAGAGAGAGAGGAGGAGGAGAGGGAGAGAGAGAGGAGAGAGAGAGAGGAGAGAGGAGGGGAGGGATGAGAGCATGAGAGAGAGAGAGAGAGAGAGAGGAGGGAGAGGGGGAGAGAGAGGGAGGAGGGGAGAGGGAGGGAGGGGAGAGAGAGGGAGAGAGGGAGAAAAGGGGGGAGAGAGGGGAGAGAGAGGGAGAGAGAGGGAGAGAGAGGGAGGGAGAGGGAGAGAGAGGGAGAGAGAGGGAGGAGAGGGAGAGAGAGGGAGAGAGAGAGGAGGAGGGAGAGAGGGAGAGAGAGAGAGTGGGAGAGAGAGAGAGAGAGAGTGAGTGAGTGAGTGAGCGAGTAGGGGGAGGGAAAAAGGTTATGAGAGAGAGAAACGCGAGGGGGGGAAAGGTGGGGAGTGAGGGTCTGTGGGGGTCTGTGGGGGAGGCGGTCAAATTCCAAGGATCAGCTGTGTGTACTCACCTAGTTGTGGTTTCAGGGGTCGAGACCCAGCGTCAGTTGTTTATATGTCCCAGAAATACAACTCACTTCTGTGTACCCGTAATACTAATGAGATACCATTAACACTGAGAGTAGTTCTAATAATTATAATACTAGCGTGTATTAACAAGTCACTCTTTCACCCAGTTATGCCCTACCTTTTACTACATTTGTACCCAGTACTTGCTTCTCAGATTGTACTGTCTTTGTGTCCTAAAACATTATCTCTCGAAACTGTTGTCAGGGCTGTAGTCCCATTAGTCCTTGCTCCTACAAATTTTATCTTCCTACTACTACTAGGTGTTGTGTGTATGATAATCGCTCTGGAGCTGGGTTTAGATAGCGAGCTACCAGCGTCCGCAGGGCCGGCTCTACCTCAGACTTCCGCCCCCACAAACAAGTGATTTGTACGTTACTCAAAGGGGACGTCCATCCAGATGCCTGATGTACGATGCTCGCTGTACGATGACTCGTACACCTCGCCCTTCCGCCGCTGACTTCTTCGGCTATACTTTTCTCTTGCCCTTTTGAGTCCTCATTTACCACACTTATCACTTGTATACTGCTACTTTTATAATTTACACTTCACTTTTGGTAAGTGCACTACTTATTTGTGATGACACCCAACCTGTTATGGCGGCGCTACTCCCTCAGGCCTACTGCTGCCACCACCTCTGCTTATATATATTTATGTATACATATATATATCCCCTTTCTGGCTAGCTTGTTCACGCTGTGTGCTACATCACATTTTGTCGTTACCACCCTCTCTTAATTCTATTTGGTCTTTTCTCTTTAGTCACTCGCTTTGTACTTTGTATATCTGTAACAATGTGGCAACAGGTGCCAACTAGGCCTCAACGAACTGGCACTTTGAAATTTTGTTGTATAATTTCAGGCTTTCTCTCGCCTTTACTTTATTTATTTTTTCTAATACATTGGTTATCACTTGTAGGGTTGTTCACTGACGTTGTCACTAACACTGGTTGCTTCTAGCTGCTAAAACACGCCCTAAAAGCACTAAGATCCTCGGAGCCTGGCGCTTGTGACCCACTACACTGTGTGTGTGTGTGTGTGTGTGTGTGTGTGTGTGTGTGTGTGTGTGTGTGTGTGTGTGTGTGTACGTACTCTCCTAACTGTATTAACCTAATTGTGGTTGTCGCTTCCCTGGTCGCTACTAGGTCACTCTCTACTCCATGAGCTGTATCATACCTCTTCTTAAAGCTATGTATGGTACCTGCCACCACTAACTCACTTAAAGACGATTTCACTTACTGACGACTCTTTGACTGAAGAAATATGTCGTTATCATGTTCCCCCTTGTCCCTTCTGTCCTGCAGTGTCGTCAGGTCGAGTTCCCTTAACCTCTCCTAGCAGGACATGTCCCTTAGCTCCGAGATTAATTTTGTTGCAAACTTTTATACTTTCTCTGGTTACCTGACGTGCTTTTCCAGGTGTGGGTTCCAAACTGGAGCTACATGCTCAATATGTACCTGACGTAAACGGTGTACCGGATCCGGAGAGACTCCTTTCTGAGAAGTCTGAATGCTGTTCTTAGGTTCGCTAGTCGCTCACATGTGCAGATGTTATTTGATCGAAGTGCACCTCATAAGATGTGCTCGGTATTATACATACTCCATGAACCTTTTTCTTGAGCGAGGTTTGTAGTCTTTGACTCCCCTAGACTGTACTCCGCCTGTAGTCTTCGGCTTTCCTCGATCTTCCTGTCTTTGCACTAGGTGGGGTCAAACTCCCAGAGCCAGTTGCTGGACCAGGCCTACAGCCCGTCCAGATCCCTCTGTAGTCCTGCCTTATCCTTCACAGACTTAATTCTCCTCATTAACTTCACATCCTCTGCAAACAGCAACGCTTCTAAAGTTATTCCTTCTCTTATGTCATTCACATATACCAGAAACAGCATCGGTCCTAGGAATGACCCCTGTGGAACCACGCTCATCACAGTCGCCCACTCTGACACCTCATCACGTACCATGACTCGCTGCTGCCTTCCTGTCAGGTATTCTCTGATCCATGGCAGTGCCTTACCTGTATACTTGTCTGGTCCTCTAGCTTTTGCACTAATTTCTAGAGTGGAACTGTGTCAAAACCTTCTTACAGACCAAGAAAATGCAATCTATGCACCCCCTCTCTCTCTGTCTTACTGTTGTCACCTTGTCATAGAACTAGTAGATTTGTGACACAGGATTTCCAGTCTCTGAATCCTTGCTGGTTGTCATTGATAAGCTCATTCTTATCTAGGAGGTCCACCACTTTTTTCCCGATAATCTCCGTGACTTTGCATACAATACATGCCAGTGACACTGATCTGTAGTTTAGTGCTGCGTGTCTGTCTTTTTTTTTTTTTAAATTGGGACTACATTTGCTGTCTTCCATCTCTCAGGGAGCTGCCCAGTTTCGATAGTGTTAAAGATTGTTGTTAGTGGTACAGAGTGCCTCAGGACCCACGGAGAGATGTTATCTGACCCCATCGCCTTTGAAGTATCGAGTTTGCTTAGCAGCCTCCTCAACTCTTTCTCGGTTGCGTGTATTGTGTCTAGCACTTGGTGGTGCACCCCACTCCTCAGTGTTACAGGAGTCCTTTCTGTCTCCACTGTCAATACTTCTTTAAATCTCATGTTGAGCTCCTTGTATACTCCTTGGTAAGTTCATGTGATCTCGCCTCCTCCTCTCCTCAGCCTGATTACCTGATCATTGACTGTTGTTTTCCTCCTGATGTGACTATACAAGAGCTTTGGGTTGGACTTGGCTGTCGCTGTCATGTCATTTTCGTACTGTCGTTGGGCCTCCCTCCTTACCTGTGTGTAATCATTTCTGGCTCTTCAATTACTCTCCTTATTCTCCTATACTTCTTTTATTCTCTAGCGCGTTTAGTTTTTGCCTCCCTACACCTATGGTGAACCAAGGGCTCGTTCTGGCCTTCATTATTTCTGTTACCTTGGGTACAAACCTCTCCTCTGCTTCTTTGCATTCCAGTATCTATTTTATTTACTGATTTCCCTGCCATTTCTCTGTCCCACTGAACCACATGCAGGTAGTCCTCTCTCTTGTAGTTTGGCTTCCTCCGCTCTGCCCTTCCTTCTTCCCTCTGCACTTGTAACTATGTATTCGAGCATAAGAACCACGTGATCACTAGCTCCGAGGTGCCTTTCATATGTGATGTGCTTTATATCTGCACTACTTAAGGTAAATACTAGGTCCACTATTGCTGGTTCGTCTTTTCCTTTCTCTGTTGGTGTGTGTGTTTGTGTACTCACCTAGTTGTTAGTTACTATTTTGTTCTAGGCACATGTCGATTAGACACTAGGCCTGTTGTATATGCGTGCGTGTGTACTCGCCTATATGTACTCGCCTATATGTGGTTGCAGGGGTCGAGTCATAGCTCCTGGCCCCGCCTCTTCACTGGTCGATACTAAGTCACTCCCTGCTTCATGAGCTTAATCATACCTCATCTTAAAGCTATATATGGAATTTGCCGCGACTACTTCACTCTCCAGATTATTCCACATCCTGACAACTCTAAGTCTAAAGAAATACTTCCTAACATCCCTATGACTCGTCTGGGTTTTCAGCTTCCAAATGTGGCTCCTTGTTTCTGTATCCCATCTCTGAAACACTCGAGGCCTGTCCGCCTTGTCAATTCCTCTCAGTTTTTTATACGTCGAAGTCATGTCGTCCCTATCCCTCCTATCCTCTAGTGTTATCAGGTTGAGTTCCCTTAATCTCCCTTCGTAAGACATACCCTTCAGTTCCGGGACTAATCTTGTTGCACTTTTGCACTTTCTCCAATTTGTTGACGTGTTTGACTAAGTGTGGATTCCATACTCCAGTATGGGCTTGACGTACTTGGTGTACAATGTCGTGAATGACCCCTTACTCAGATGCCGAAATGCTGTTCTCAGGTTTGCCAAGAGTCCACATGCTGCATCAGTTATTTGACTGATGTGTGCCTCAGGGGATATGTTCGTTATAATGCTTAACCCGCGATCCTTTTCTTTAAGTTACGTTTGCAGCCTTTGATTTCCTAACCTGTACTTCATCTGCGGTCTTCTTTGTCCTTCCCTAATCTTCATGACTTTGCACTTACTGGGGTTAAACTCCAGGAGCCATTTGTCGGACCAGACTTGTAGTCTGTCCAGATCCCCTTGCAATCTTAGCTGATCCTCGCCCACTTGTATTCTCATCAGTTTCACATCATCAGCGAACAGCGACATTTCTGAATCTATTCCTTCCATCATGCCATTCATGTATACAAGAACCCAACTCGACACATGCACCCTCTCTGGCACTTCATCACGTACCAATACTCATTGTTTCCTTCCTCTCAGGTATTCCGTGATCCATTGCAGTGCTTTCCCTATTATTCCTGCCTTCTCTAATTTTTGTGCCAATCTCTTGCAGTCCAAAAAGATGCAGTCTACTCATCCCTCTCTCTCCTGTCTTACTTCTGTTACCTTATCGTGAACTCAAGATTTGTGACACAGGATTTCTCATTTTGAAGCCGTGCTGATTGTCATGTATGAGCCCAATCCTTTCAATGTGCTCCACCAATCTTCTCATGATCATCTTTTCCATGACTTTACATACTATACAATTCTGTGATACTGGTCTGTAGTTTAACGCTGCCTGTCTTTCTTAAAAATTAGAATTACATTTGCTGTCTCTCACACCTCAGGCAATTGCCCAGTTTTGATAGATTTATTGAATATTGCTGTTACTGGCATACGTAGTTCCTCTGCTCCTTCTCGCAGGATCCATAGATATATGTTTTCTGGGCCCACCGCCTTTGAGGCATCTAGTTCACCTAGCAGTTTCTTCACCTTCTCCTTGGTTATGTGTATTGTGTCCAGCACCTGCTGCTGCACCCTACCTCCATGGTTTACTGGAAGTATTTCTCTCTCTATAGCGAATACCTCTCTAAATCATGTGAAAAGTTCATCACATACTTCCTGGTCACTCTTTGTGAGCTTCCTCACTTTCCCCAGCCTGATTACCTGATACTTGATTGTTTTTGTCTCCTAATGTGATTGTATAACAACTTTGGTTCAGAATTGGCTTTTGATGCTATGTTGTTCTCGTATTGCCTCTGGGCCTCTCTCCTTATCCCTGCATATTTGTTTCTGGTTCTTCTGCTCAACTCCTTGTTTTCTTGAGTCCTTTTCCTTCTATACTTTTTCTATGCTCTAGCACACTTAGCTTTGGCCTCTTTACACTTCCAGTTAAACTATGGGCTCTGGTCTTACCATTTTTTCTGCTACCCTTTGCACTTAGTGGTTACTAATTCCATAATTTCATTTACAGCCTTTTCCTCTAGTTCCCTTTCCAACTGCACTTCATGCAGGAATCTTCTTATTCCTCTGTAGTCCCCTTTCTTGAAGTTTGGCTTCTTTCGTCCTCCTCGTCCTGCTGCATTCTCCAGTGTTAACTCTACAAGGTATTCAAAACTCAGGACATCGTGATCACTAGCACCAAGAGGTTTTTCGTGTGTGGTATCACCTATGTCTGAACTATTCTAGGTGAATATAAGATACAGCCTTGCTGAAACATCCTCCTCCTCTCTCTCTCTCTCTCTCTCTGGTTGTATCTCTAACATGTTAGTGCATGAAGTTCTCCAATACTGTCTCCAGCATCTGAGCCCTCCACGTTTCTGGTCCCCCATGTGACACTAGATTGAATTCCCCCTTTATAAATAATTTTGTCCTTCTCATATGAGCCCTCCTGGCCACTTCAGGTAGTGTATACACCATTCCTCTATTGCAATCATACTCTTGTCTCGGCCTCCTGCTGTTCAGTGGTGGGTTATACATCACTGCTATCATGACCTTTGGGCCCCCAGTTTGAAGTGTTCCTACAAGGAAGTTGTTTGTTTCCCCTCTGTCCACTCCTCTCATTTCCTCAAAACTCCACTGGTTTTTCATGACCAGTGCTCTGTTCTCTGTTTCCTCAGGACCTGATGTCCAGTTGGATGGATTGCATCTGTTATCATCCCTGCAAGTTTTGTGTCTGGTATTATGATGATGTCAAGGAATGCATCTTCACTCTAATTTATTCCAACTGCATTGGTGTACCATACCTTTAGCTTCCTTTCCAGTACTGTATTTTTGGAGGTGGAAGAGGATGGTACAGACAGGGGGTATGGGAGGCAGGGCGGATTATGGGAGGCTGCTGTGATTGTGATATTAGTGCTTGGGGGAGGGACTATGAAGTATAGCTTACTTCTGTTTATTGTGTTGGTTGATATGGGGCGACAGAGGTTGAGGGATTTCTGTAATCATTTATGTTTGATGTTTCGCAGGAGTTTGAGGTTTCCTGTCCATCATTGCCTGTCCTCTCTCTCTCCTTCCACTGGTTTTGTCTTTTTCATTTTTTCCCCTCCATTTCTCTGGATCTGATTTAAGAATCTTTATTTCCCTTATCATCTCCTGGAAACTCTGATGGCCTGATATTACTTCTGCAGGGGACTTCTTAGCTCTATCCTCTCCTTCAGTCTCATCACTGTCTGCTGATGTTCCCGTTTCAGCCACCTTGCTCCTTGTGGACTTCATTATATCCTCCTTCAGCACATTCATTTCTTCCTCCAGTCTCTTCATCTTTGTCTCAGCAGCTACAACTCGAGATTAGCACTTCTTGCTCTTTGCAGATAGCTTCTCTAACATATTGCAAAGCACATTTAACCTTGATCCATTTTGTTTTTGAGCCTTTCTACCTATTCCTTTTCAGACCATTCTCAGTTCCCTTGCCATTACGCCCTCCCTTTTGAGATCCCCCTTTTTTATCCTTTTATAATACTCTAGCTCCTTCAGCTTTGTGAAAATTGTTTGTGTTTGTGAGGGTTTATGTGCTAATTTGTTAGGTTTCTCTGAGTATGTGTACACGTGTGTTTGTGTGTGTGGGGGGGGGGTGTATTCACCTAGTTGTATTACCCTCTCTTGTAGTTTGGGTTCATTTTTCCTGCCCTTCCTGCTTCCCTCTCCACTTATAACTATGTATTCGAAGCTCAGAACCACGTGGTCACTGACCCCGAGGGATCTTTCATATATGATGTGTGTGTGTGTGTGTACTCACCTATTTGTGGTTGCAGGGGTCGAGTCTTAGCTCCTGGCCCCGAGTGTGTGTGTGTGTGTGTGTGTGTGTGTGTGTGTGTGTGTGTGTGTGTGTGTGTGTCTGTGTGTCTTGTATGTCTGTGTCTATCTCTCCCTCTGGTTATGTGTATTTTTGTATCTGCATTTGTGTGTGTGTGTGTGTGTGTGTGTGAGTGTGTATTTCGAGCCATAACTGTGAGGTGAAGGAATAACTAATCATCGGAGATGTAGCGGTCTGTCTGTCGCTTGGTAATTGATGGAAGGAACAGGTGGGTGGAACGGTAATAAATGATGACAGACATTATTTTCAGTCTCTGAGTACATGGTGTTGGTGGGAGGTGGGTGTAGTTTTGAAGGTGTAGGATGGGAGTGGGGTGTGGTAAGGGGGAGGTGATAGTGCTGGTTGTGTTATTTCCAGTGTGATGAATGTTAAGGTAACTGTGAGGGGGGATTCTTGTGTAGAGGGAGTGAGGGTTGATGGTGTCGGTGAGTAATGATGACAGAAAAATTAGGTGTGTGTAAAGAATAGTTATTCACGGGAGTGGAACTTCGAGTTCATGTTTTATTAACATTCCATTTAAAAATTTCTACAACTCTGTTAGAAAAATACTTTATTCTGAGTATGTAAAAAACTCACTTTGATATAACTGGTAAAATAAAAAAAAAATGTCGAACTGGCACACTCTTCACGAAAACTGAATCAGTAGAATTCACAGTCAATTGTTTAATAAAACAATTTGATTATTAAAATTAGTAAATTAAAATTTACACGACTCAAAGTGAGTAACAAATTTAGCTTTAATAAAATCCAGCAATGGTAAAAATTTGAAACAGAAAAGAAGAGGCATTCATCAGTAATTGATATAATTACACTTAATTTTTTTGAACTATTTCAATAAAATTCCAATTTGCACTTGTCCGGGCTAGACATTGTAGTAGGCCTAACCTATTTTTAAAAATATCTATTTTTAAAAATACAGAGTTTTGGCTTAAGTGACGTTACTCGGGAGTTTGTTCCACTCATCCACAACTCTTACCAAATCATTGTTTTCCTATGTCCATTCTAAATTTATTTTTTTCTAACTTGAACCCATTATTGTGAGTCCTGCTTTAGTTAAGATATTTTTATCACGTTATTTACATGCCCTTTCTTTATTCTTTTCTATTTATACACCTCAATCACATCTCCCCCAATTCTCTTTCCTTTCTAAAGAGTACAGTTATGTAATACGATAACCAGAACAGTGCAGCATAATCTAAATGAAATCTAACCAATGATATATAGAGTTGAATAATAACGTAAGGACTCCTGTTACTTATACTTCTTGATAGGACGCCAAGAATTCTATTCACTTTATTACGAACACTTACACACTGTTGTCTTGGTTTTAGATTACTGCTAGCCAGAACTCTTTTTTTTTTTTTTTTTTTTTTTGCTTTCAGAGTGATTAAGATCTATTTTCAGAATGATTAAGATCTATTTAGTTTATAAGTATCATGGTTATTTTCCTTCACAACGCTTTGAACTTTCCATTTGTTTACATTAAACTGCATCTGCTATTTATCTGACAACTGGATCATTCTATTCAGATCTCTCAATAGCCCTCAAATGTCCTCGTCACAATTAATTTGACAGCCTATTTAGTGTCGTCAGCAAACTTGTTTGCGACTATTTATTCCCTCATCTATGTCGTTTATGAAAACTGCGAACAACAAATGGCCCAACACTGACCCCTGTGGAACACCGCCTGTGACACGTCCCCACTGATATCTCCCCATTCATGCAAACCCTCTGTTGCCAATCTGTTAACCATGCCTCTGTCCAGGTAAAAAATTCTCCTATCCCTTGTGCCTCTACTTTCTTCAACAACCTCCGATGAGGAGCTCTTTCACAATACTATATTCAAAAAACTAATAAATCTGTGCAGAGATTCCTTAACCAATTTATGTCTTTCAAGGTGGTTTAGAATAGCCTCTGAAATTACGGATTTATCAATTTTCCCACATTGAGGATTCTTTCTTACTGATATATAATTTGAAACTAGGAACCTGTCTCCTGCCATTTTCCATGTATCTGGCACTATTCTAGTATATAGTGACAAGTTGACAAGACTAGCCAAAGGTTACCAAAGCTCTTCCTTACATTCCTGTTCAACAGCATTGGTCATAGTCCGAGTGATCATGCAAATTGTTCAGAAAAATTGGTCCTGGATACGTACACAAGTGTTGAAAATTTGATGTTCATTGGAGGCAGCGTTCTCTAGTAATCTAAATAAAATCAAAATATTGGGGAAAGAAAAAAATCTGGCAACGTCTTAATTTAAAGGCACTCCTTCAGGGACACCCACGTAGGATTCCGAAGCCCACAGGTGGAGACTTCGGGGACACCCACGTAGGACCCCGAAGCCCACAGGTGGAGACTTTGGGGACACCCACGTAGGACCCCCGAAGCCCCAAGTGGAGACTTTAAGGACACCCACGTAGGACCATGAAGCCCCCAGGTAAGGGGCAATACTCTAGCAATTTTGCACTGTATCTAGACTCTCCAGTAACAATCTCTAACTTCTAAGCCACACTGATGGTCAAAGATTGGATCAGATAATGAAGATCTTCCTGTAATTGCACAAAAAACATTAGGCATTTTCACGTAAAAATTGGAAAACTTCCATCAACACTTCCCAATAATTATCTTAACATTTTTTTCTATGGAAGATAAACCAATGCTAAATATTGAAGGCAAATTAGAGGAGTCGTCCAGAAATGAAGACTAAAAATCTGATCCGGGTTATAATTTTAACTGTCTAATGAAAAAGTATGAAAAATATTAAATAAAATTGCTTACTTTGAAATTTAAATCACCATAAAATAACGCTGAATTTTAAAAAAAACTTTCAGCTTTCTTTTCAGAGTAATGTTCAGTTTAGTTTCATTTCCAATTACAAAAGTTTTTGATGCATTATAAACACAGATGTTTGAGTGGCAACTGGTAAAGTTATTAAACATGTTCTAATAACGTAATGTTTCCTCTCAATAATATAAATTATTACTTAAACATGTTCTAATAACGTAATGTTTCCTCTCAATAATATAAATTATTACTTAAACACATTCTAAATACACAATGTTTCCTCTCAATAATATAAATTAGAGTTGAAAATTATATGAAGTCGATCAGGGATTCAAAAACCATTGTGTGAAAACTGGTGTTCCAGCTTTCGTTATTTCTTTACTAATAATAATTGACATCAGTACACAAACATGCAAAGTTTAAACCCGATCAGTTTTAAATTCCACTTATTGCACCATCTCTGATAAATATATTTATCAACTAGACTCGTTACTTGTTATACCTGGATTATACCTGGAGAGAGTTCCGGGGGCCAACGCCTCCGTGGTCCGGTCTGTGACCAGGCCTCATGGTGGATCAGGGTCTGATCAACCAGGTTGTTACTGTTGGCAGCATGTAATCCAACGTACGAACCACCTGGTCAGGTACTGATTTTAGGTGCCTCTCCTGTTCCTGCTTGAAGACAGCCAGGGGTCTATTGGTAATCCCCCTGATGTATGCTGAAAGGCAGTTGAACAGTCTTGGGCCCCCTGACACTTATTGTGTTGTCTCTTATCATGCTAGTGACACCCCTGCTTTTCATTGGGGGGATGTTGCATCGTCTGCCGAGTCTTTTGCTTTCGTGATTTTCGTGTGCAAGTTCGGTACTAGTCCCTCTAGGATTTTCCAGAGGTATATAATAATGTATCTCTCCCTCCTGCGTTCTAGGGAGTACAGGTTTAGGAACTTCAAGCGTTCCCAGTAACTGAGGTGGTTGATCACAGTTGTGTGTGCCGCGAAGGTTCCCTGTACATTTCTGCTATTCGTATCATTATTTAGTTGTATCTACACTAAGAGTAAGAGGTAGATGGAGCAAAAGAAAAATGGCAGCAGCAAGATAGAGGTAAAATTTATAAACTAAGAGACGAGGAAGTCAGGGTGAATTATAAGTATTGGTGTCCCGTAGCTCGATCGCTAGCGAACTCAGCTCACACACTGAGGTCCGGAGTTCGAATCTCCTCTGGTACGGCTAGAAAGCATTAGGGACGTGTTTCCATAAGACACCTGCTGTCCCTGTTCATCCATCAATTTAAAATGGATAACTGGGTGTTTCGACTAGTGTGGGTCGATTCCTGGGACAAAACTGACCTAATATGCCCGAAATGCTCTGCATAACAAGCGGCTTTTTATATAGTAGTATGTCATGGACGTAAGCTAGGCCTGTATACCTTGGACATGTACTTGTAGTAAATATATAATATCACTCCTTACTAGTTCATTATATTCATCACCACCACTACGTGTACCCATCCCTCACATAAATCACAGGTACGCGACTGCGTCTGCCAACACCTCGTCTCCTTTGCACCTGCACATTAGTTTGTAGACCTGGATTACTTTGAATATCACCGCATAACAGTGACACAATTAGTGCGGTACGAAACTGCCTTGTTTGTATAGGTGTGGTGTTGCCACACCTTGCGGTGATAGTGACAAGGTTGCTGTTAACAGGAAGGCGACTCTGGGTCTTTCACTATCCATGGTGCATTTCTCCACTTGGTAGATTAACGACTCCTTGGTCAGACTAGTGCAGTTCACATCCCAAGAACCACCTTCATCCCACCTGATGCGGCTGGCACCTCTGTTGTTTCAGTTGAATACACTTCACCTTGGAAAGAACCACTGCTTTATGAGCCTGATCATAATATATTATTTTTATCTCTACAAGTACATGTACAAGGTATACAGGTCTAGTTGACATCAGTGATATACTACTCTATAGAAAGCTACTTGTTATGCTAAGCATTTCGGGCAAATTAGGTCACTTTTGTCCTAGGATGCGACTCGGAACAGTCGACTAACACCCAGGTACCCATTTTACTTATGGGTGAACATAGACAACGGGTGTAAAGAAACACACCCAATGTTTCTACCCTTCCCGGGAATCGAACCCAGGCCCTCGCTGTGTGAAGCGAGAGCTTTAGCCACCAGGCCAAGGGGCACGATGGGCATGATATTACACCACCAAATGTCCAGGGGCGCTAAAAAATGAATATTTACACAATTATTGACATTTTTATTAATCCATCTATGAAATACCTTGTAAAAGTATATAACAACAACGACAAGTAACATTTAAACGTATTAAAAGACAACTATATTAGGAAAAAAAAAAAAACGACATATATTGCCAACATATATACTGCTAAATTCCTAAAAGATGTTACTTCTGAACTGACAGTCCCCACTGATGTTACTTCTGAACTGACAGACCCCACTGATGTTACTTCTGAACTGACAGACCCCACTGATGTTACTTCTGAACTGACAGTCCCCACTGATGTTACTTCTGAACTGACAGTCCCCACTGATGTTACTTCTGAACTGACAGACCCCACTGATGTTACTTCTGAACTGACAGTCCCACTGATGTTACTTCTGAACTGACAGACCCCACTGATGTTACTTCTGAAATGACAGACCCCACTGATGTTACTTCTGAACTGACAGTCCCACTGATGTTACTTCTGAACTGACAGTCCCCATGATGTTACTTCTGAACTGACAGACCCACTGATGTTACTTCTGAACTGACAGTCCCCACTGATGTTACTTCTGAACTGACAGACCCCACTGATGTTACTTCTGAACTGACAGTCCCCACTGATGTTACTTCTGAACTGACAGTCCCCACTGATGTTACTTCTGAACTGACAGTCCCCCTGATGTTACTTCTGAACTGACAGACCCACTGATGTTACTTCTGAACTGACAGACCCCACTGATGTTACTTCTGAACTGACAGTCCCACTGATGTTACTTCTGAACTGACAGACCCCACTGATGTTACTTCTGAACTGGACAGTCCCACTGATGTTACTCCTGAACTGACAGACCCCACTGATGTTACTTCTGAACTGACAGTCCCCACTGATGTTACTTCTGAACTGACAGTCCCCACTGATGTTACTTCTGAACTAACAGTCCCCACTGATGTTACTTCTGAACTGACAGTCCCCACTGATGTTACTTCTGAACTGACAGTCCCCACTGATGTTATTCTGAACTGACAGTCCCCACTGATGTTACTTCTGAACTGACAGTCCCACTGATGTTACTTCTGAACTGACAGTCCCCACTGATGTTACTTCTGAACTGACAGTCCCCACTGATGTTACTTCTGAACTGACAGTCCCCACTGATGTTACTTCTGAATTGACAGTCCCCACTGCGCAAATAAATTTGTCAGTCACCACTAATACCGTAATGGAGGAGTTCAAAAAGGCCAAAGTTACTCTTCAAGAAAAACAGTATATCTTAAGTCAGCAACTATAGACCTGTATAAGACAGGTATACAATACCGACAAGATGAAATTGAGACATGTGCAACATCTGGGTATCTTTGTTGTAGACGTTTCGCCATCCAGTGGCTTTTTCAATACAAATTCCAGGACATAACTTGAAGACAGGAGAACTATGTACAGAAGATGAGGTAATCAGTCCCTCAACCTAGCAGTAGGTGCGAAGAGCACCATAGCCTTGCTTCTGCTTCAGAATCTCCACGACTATGGTGCTCTTCGCACCTACTGCTAGGTTGAGGGACTGATTACCTCATCTTCTGTACATAGTTCTCCTGTCTTCAAGTTATGTCCTGGAATTTGTATTGAAAAAGCCACTGGATGGCGAAACGTCTACAACAAAGATACCCAGATGTTGCACATGTCTCAATTTCAACTATAGACCTGTTAGCGTACTCAGTGCGATGTCCAAAATTCTAGAGAAAAGTGTACTGCCAAGTAGTTAAGTATCTTAATGATAAACACATTCTTCATGTTGCCAATCAGGTTTTAGATCTTACTTGACCAACACCCTTCCTAACTAATCTGATGGACTACCTGAGAACTCAAATGTCGTTCGAGTCTCTCATAGGTTTATTGACCTTAGGCTTGCAAAAGGCCTTCGATAAGATCAATCATAATTCATTATGTAAGAAACTACAAACTACAGCATAGGTTCTGTAGACTGGTTTAAGTCCTACATGATCAACAGGAAATAAAATGTCAAAATCAACAACAGAGAATCAGAACCCCTGCCGATAGCATGGGGGTTCCCTAAGGTAGTATTCTGGGTCCCTTACTGTTTCTTTGATATGTAAATGACTTGTCCATTAGTGTTAAGTGCAAGATGAACATCAAAATGGTATACAATACCGACAGGTTGTTAGGTAAGACACATATGCAACAGTTAGACAACTTTATTCCGAAACGTTTCGCCTACACAGTAGGCTTCTTCAGTCGAATACAGAAAGTAGGCAGGAACAGTAGAGATGTGAAGACGATGTAATCAGTCCATCACCCTTAAAGTCGTAGAATTTGAGGTTGTCAGTCCCTCGGCCTGGAGAAGTTCAGTTCCATAGTCGGGAACTATCTGAAGATCAAGCGACAGTGCGGAGACTTAAATACTGTCGGAAGGAGAGGTGCAGGGTAGTAGTAGTAGTAGTAGTAGTAGTAGTAATGAGAATGGAGCCACTGAGAGGTCATGTCCCTCTCAGATCCAACACTTCTCACTTGAAAAGCTTGTCCAAGGTGTTTTCTGTACCAAGATGCCACGTGTTGCAGTGTCTGACAAGATGAACATAAAAATGGTATACAATACCGACAGGTTGTTAGGTAAGACACATATGCAACAGTGCAAGTTTCTGTTCTATGCATATGACAGTTTCAGGAAAAGATTCACAAGAATGGCTAATTGTTAGTAGACAACAAACTATCGCTAAACCTCAGGAAAAAAAAAAAAAACATTGTTTGGCACGAAAAGTAAATTGAAAAGTGTAAATATTTTTAATGTTCAGTGTAATGGGGAAGCATCACTTCTGAATCTTCAGTGAAATATCGGAGAATTTCCTTTGACTCAAAAATTTCAAGAGAACTGATAGGGAACAATGTAGTAAAGAAAGCGAATTCCAGGCTAAAGTTCCCCTGAAAATAGGTACAGTGTCTACCTCGTGAGCCTTGTAGGAAAATATGTTTAGTTCTTATACAATGCCATATAGATTATTCTTGCTTTTCATGGTATTCTACCTTTATAAAAAAGAAATGAAAGACTACAAATAGCCTAGAGCAAAATGGTGAGATTTATCCTAGACCTGAGTCCAAGAGCATGTAGGCCAGGATGAATTGCAACAATTGGATATGCTGAATGTTGAAGACAGAGTAAACCAACTGAAGTTAAAACACGTTTATAAAACTACTCACAAGCAGTGTCCAAAATATCTTATTACCGAGTTTGTCAAGATTGAGAACTAAAACACGTATGATATTAGGGAAAGTGAACGTGATTTTATAGTACCCGTGGCGTGGTGGCTGAAGCTCTCGCTTCACACGGCGAGGGTCTGCGTTCGATTCCCATCACGGGAAGAAACATTGGGCGTGTTTCTTTACACTGGTTGTCTATGTTCACCCATCAGTAAAACGGGTACCTGGGTGTTAGTGGACTGGTGTGGGTCGCATCCTGGGACAAAACTGACCTAATTTGCCCGAAATGTTCAGCATAAGGGGCTTTCTATATAGTAGTATGTCACTGATACCAGCTGTGGTCTGTATACCTTGTACATGTACTTATAGTATATAAAATTATTATTATTATTATTATTATTATTATTATTATTACATAGGCCACAAACACCTTTTATTGTACTGCACATATCAAAGTTTGTCCTAGCATGAGCTAGTTCAATAAGAAAGCTAAAAGAAACCTCATGAGTGAAACTACAGAAAGGGAGGAGAGTGATTTCGTGTACAGCTACCATTCGTGTACCTATTATTGTAAGCTGATCCTCTCTTTAATGTTAATGTAAATTACTCGGTATACCTTACTCACAGTATATCTCATTTCATTGTAAATGATTTTCATACAGTTGAGTTATTTAGCTATTTTAGATATTACAAGGACCCCAATGGAAATAAGACACTTTGACGTTTTATGGGGCCATCCTAGGTAATTTACACTGTGATAACTTATTATTATTAAAGATTCGCCGGTATTCTCCCGTCCCGGGCCTTTTCCAAGTGGTGGCCCGGCTTTGTCTCCCCGTCTTGGGAGTATCTGAGACTTAAGTCTCCCAAGGGAGGAGGCACAAGTACCTCCTCATCTTCGGGACCAACTGTCCCCAGGCCTAGCCACAAGCTAGACCTCTCTGGTCTGCCATCCCCGCCCCAAGGGGGCTAATGGGAATGACAGTCTTGTGAGCTGCAAGCTCGGGCTCAGGCACCTACCCTGCCCTAGAAGGGCGCTGGGCATTGTGTCGATTGCGATAATTTATTTACGTGTGCCTGTGCGTAAATGAACTTCCTTACTTACTAGGTGCAGCAGTCGTGTCGTGGAAATAAGTCACTCTGTCTGACTTTTTTGGGTTATCCTAGGTTCTCTACACATATGCTGCTATGTATGATAATTCTATGTAACTGTATTGTGGTATACCTGAATAAATTTACTTACTTACTTATAAGGAAATACCAAGTGATTACAAATACGCCATTCTCTCTGATACACCAAACACACCAGAGAAAACCTACGAATATTTTTTGGGATAACTTTAAAGCTATTCTTTTCGTGTGACTTCATTCATATCGTCAAACTCTCTCAAAACAGACTAAAACCAATATTTACACTAGAGTAATATGTATGAGGACTTGACTTCTAGTGATAATACACTAGCACTATCTTCCTTATCTTTACCTGAGACTAAAGCACTGTCGTCTGCGTATAACAGAAGTTTAAAGATAAGATTTATTTGGATTTTAAAATAGGAATGTTAACTACCCAGAATAACCCTAGAAAGCAGCTCGTTGTCTTATTTCCATTGGGGTCCTTCAATCTTGTCCTCCAGGTGTCCCGTGGCCTGGTATGCAATGCACTTGTCTCACACACTGAGCGTCCGTAGTTCAATCCCCGGCCGGGTGGAAACATTGGGCGCGTTTCCTTACACCAGCTGCCCTCGTTCACCTAGCAAGCAAGTAGGTACCTGGCTGCTAGTCGACTGGTGTGGTTCGCATCCTGGGGGACAAGACTGAAGGACCCCAATGGAAATGAGACGGAGAGTCCTCAATGACGCACTGAATTTGATTATCCTGGATGGCTAATTAGCCCTTCGGGGTTAAAAATCCTAACGAAATATTATCTTATCTACTCAAACGGCTAACAAGCAGGTACTTACTTACTGTTAGATGAACAAGGACAGGAAGTGTAAGGAAACATACCCACGATTCCACCCAACCGTGACTGAACCACGGACACGCAGTGTACGAGGCGATAGAGTTGCCTACCAAGCCACTGGGCACTGCTGGGCATGTCATTCACATAACATAGAAACAGTAAGGGACCTTGAATACTACTGAGAGGAACAACCCCTGCGGTCGGCAGGGGGGTTCCCCTATGTAGTATTCTAGGTCCCCCACACGCTATCTGCAGCCTGCCGATAGCGTGTGGGGTTCCCCAAGGTACTATTTTGGGTCTCTTACTATTTTTATTTTATGTAAATAACAAATCACCCATAACAAAATTTGAGATTCATCCTGAGATTGGTTCCAGAGACCTTGTAGACCAGGATGAATTACAACAACTGGTTATGCTGAATATTGAAGATTGAATAAAACAACTGAAGTTAAATCATGTTTATAAATTTGCTCACAGTGTTCAGAATATCTTGCTGCGAAGATTGTCAAGGTTAGAAAGCAAAAGTAGTACGGTACTAGAAACGTGAACACAATTTTGTAGTACCTAGAACAGGTAGTTAGGCCTTAAACACCCCTTATACAACAATGAGTGGAACGGATTGTACGCAAATGGTATACAATACCGACAAGATGAATAATTAGACATGTGCAACATCAGGGTATCTTTATATGTAGGCGTTTCACCATCCAGTGGCTTTATCTATACAAGGACATAATCTGAGGAATGTAGAATTATATACAAAAGATGAGGTAATCAGTCTCTCAGCCTCATACCTCATCCCTCATGGCTTTATTTGCTGCACGGTATAAAATGTGCCAAGCTCCATGATTATGCTCTGGTTCCTTCAAGAAAAAGAGACTGATTGTCTCATCTTTTGTATGTAATTCTATAAGCCTCAGAGCATGTTCTTGTATTGTACTGATAAAGCCACTACTGGAACTGGTTACCTGGACATGTCAGCCATCTTAACATGAGACAATTCAGGAAGAACACTAAAAGGTACCTAATGAATAACGCTACACAAAGGGAGGACAGTGATTTCTCACCTAATTAACATTCGTGTACATGTAAGCTGATCCCTTTTAATGTTCGGTAAATAACAAGTTTATTTTATTCCTACTGTACCTCACTGTACTGTAACTTATTTTAACATAGTTGAGTATCAGGACATAATCACGACTGATTTCTACTGTATCTTACAGCTAGACTTTAATTAATAAGATATTACATGGAACCCGTAGGAAATAAGTCACTTTGCCTAATTTTGGGGGGTTATACTAGGTAATTTACACATGTTATCATGTATGATCATTTTTGGGGGTTAACCTAGGTGGCAAGTCCTACGCGACAGAGATAACACTAACAAGAGATAATCACACAGCTAACACTAACAGTCTACCACACAGCTAGCGCTGAGTCAACTATACAGCTAGCACTGAGTCAACCCTACAGCTAGCACTGAGTCAACTACACAGCTAGCACTGAGTCATCCACACAGCTAGCACTGAGTATACACAGCTAGCACTGAGTCAACTACACAGCTAGCACTGAGTATACACAGCTAGCACTGAGTCATCCACACAGCTAGCACTGAGTATACACAGCTAGCACTGAGTCATCCACACAGCTAGCACTGAGTATACACAGCTAGCACTGAGTCAACTACACAGCTAGCACTGAGTCAACTACACAGTTAGCACTGAGTCAACTACACAGCTAGCACTGAGTCAACCACACAGCTAGCACTGAGTCAACTACACAGCTAGCACTGAGTCAACCACACAGCTAGCACTGAGTCAACTACACAGCTAGCACTGAGTCAACTACACAGCTAGCACTGAGTCAACCACACAGCTAGCACTGAGTCAACTACACAGCTAGCACTGAGTCTACACAGCTAGCACTGAGTCAACTACACAGCTAGCACTGAGTCATCCACACAGCTAGCACTGAGTCATCCACACAGCTAGCAATGAATCAACCATACAGCTAGCACTGAATCAACCACATAGCTAGCACTGAGAACCACACAGCTAGCACTGAGTCAACCACACAGCTAGCATTAACAACCATACAGCAAGCACTGAATCAACCACACAGCTAGCACTGAGTCAACCACACAGCTAGCACTGAGTCAACCACACAGCTAGCACTGAGTCAATCACACAGCAAGTACTAAGTCAACCACACAGCTAGCACCGAGTCAACCACACAGTTAGCACTGAGTCAACTACACAGCTAGCACTAAGTCAACCACACAGCTAGCACCGAGTCAACCACACAGCTAGCACTGAGTCAACCACACAGCTAGCACTGAGTCAACTACACAGCTAGCTACAGGTACTGTCAGGCCCCTCGACTACAGGTACTGTCAGGACCCTGGGCTACACGTACTGTCAGGCCCCTGGACGACAGGTACTGTCAGGCCCCATGGCTACAGATACTGTCAGGCCCTTGGGCTTCAGGTACTGTCAGGCCCATGGGCTACTGGTATTGTCAGGTCCCTGGGCTACTGGTACTGTCAGGTCCCTGAGCTACAGGTACAGTCAGGCTCCTGGGCTACAGGTACTGTCAGGCACCTGGGCTACAGGTACTGTCAGGCCCCTCGGCCACTGGTACTGTCAGGCCCCTCGGCTACGGATACTGTCAGGCCCCTGCGCTGCAGGTATAATCAGGCGCCTGTGCTACACGTCTATCAGGCCCTTGGGCTACAGGTACTGTCAAGCCCCTGGGCTACAGGCACTGTCAGGCCCCTGCACTACAGGTATTGTCAGGCCCCTGGGCTACAGGTACTGTCAGGTCATTGTGCTACAGGTACTATCTGGCCGTTGGACTGCAGGTACTGCGAGGCCTCTGTGATACTGGTACTGTCAGGCCCCTGGGCTACAGGTACTGCGAGGCCACTGGGCTACAGGTACTGTCCGGCCCCTGGGATACAGGTACTGTCAGGCCCCTGGGCAACAGGTACTGTCACGCTTCTGGGCTACAGGCACTGTCAGGTCCCTGGGTTACAGATACTGTCAGGCCCCTGGGCTACAGGTACTGTCAGGCCCTGGGTTACAGGTACTGAGAGGCACCTGGGTTACAAGTACTGTCAGGCCCCTGGGCTACAGGTACTGTCAGGCCCCTTGGTTATAGGTACTGAGAGGCACCTGGGCTGAAGGTACTGTGAGGAGCATGAGCTACAGGTACTGTCAGGCTCCAGGGCAACAGGTAATGTCAGCCCCAGAGTTACAGGTACTGTGAGACACCTGGGCTACAGGTACTCCCAGGCACCTGGGCTACAGGTACTGTCAGGCCATTGGGTTACAGGTGCTGTGAGGCACCTGGGCTACAGGTACTCTCAGACTCCTGGGCTACAGGTACCGCAGGCCTAAAATCTCAGTAGTAGTACCAGTTCCTAGTAACCACTTACCAGTAACCAGTGTACCAGTAGATGACTCACTACCAACCGTCTGTGTGAATCATTGACTGTATTCATATTGCTGCTGACCATAGCAGGATTTTTGGTGCCTTCCCACACTTTCCGTTATATTATATGTACTACCAGCCTACGTGAGTATTCTTACCCTTTCCACGTATCGAAAACCCACATGACTCCTGGGCTACAGGTACTGCAGGCCTCTGCGCTACAGGTACTGTCAGGCCCCTGGGCTAAAGGCACTGTCAGGCCTCTGGGCTACAGGTATTGCCAGGCCCCTGGGCTACAGGTATTGTTAAGCACCTGTATACAGATACTGTGAGGCACCTGGGCTACAGGTATTGTCAGGCTCCTGGGCTACAGGTACTCTCAGGTACCTAGGATACTGGTGCTCTGGGGCACCTGGGATACAGGTACCGTGAGTCACCTGGGATACAGGTACTGTGAGGCACATGGGTTACAGCTACTGTGAGGCAACTGGGATACAGGTACTGTCACCCACTGGACTACAGATAATGTGAGGCACCTGGGATATAGGTACTGTGAGGCACCTGTTATTGAGGTGCTGTAAGGCAATTGGGCTAAAGGTACTTACAGGCTCCTGGGCTTCAGGTATTGTCAGGCCCCTGGGATACAGGTACTGTGAGGCACCTGAGCGACAGGTACCCTCAAGCCCCTGGGCTACAGGTACTGTGAGGCACCTGGGATATAGGTACTGTGAGGCGCCTGTTTTATAGGTACAGTAAGGCACCTAGGTTACAGGTACTTACAGGCCTCTGGGCTACAGGTATTGTCAGGCCCCTGGGAAACAGGTACTATGAGGCACCTGGGCGACAGGTACTGTCAAGCCCCTGGGCTACAGGTACTGTCAAGCCCCTGGGCTACAGGTGCTGTCAAGCCCCTGGGCTACAGGTACTGTGAGGCACCTGGGATATATGTACTGTGAGGCATCTGGGCTACAGGTACTTTCAGGCCCCTGGGCTACAGGTACTTTCAGGCCCCTGGGCTACAGGTACTTTCAGGCCCCTGGGCTTCATTTAGTGTGAGACAACTGGAATACAGATACTGTGAGGCACCTGGGATACAGGTACTGTTATGAACCTGGGATACAGGTACTGTCAGGTCCCTGGACTACAGATTTGTCAGGCTCCTGGGATACAGGTACTGTGAGGCACCTGGGTTACAGGTACAGTGAGGCCCATGAGCTACAGGTAGTGTAAGCCCCTTGGGCAACAGGTACTGTCAGGCCATTGGGCTGCAGGTACTGTCAGGCACCTGGGATACAGGTACTGCGAGGCACATGGGATACAGGTACTGTGAGGCACTTGGGCTACAGGTTCTTTCAGGTCTTTGCGACACATTCTACTGTCAGGCGCCTGGGCTACAGGTACTGTGAGGCAACTGGAATACAGATACTGTGAGGCGCCTGGGATACAAGTACTGTCAGGCACCTGGGATACAAGTACTGTCAGGCTCCTGGGATACAGGTATTGTCAGGCACCTGGGATACAGGTACTGTTAGGCACCCGAGCTACAGGTACTGTCAGGCCCAATGGCTACAGGTACTGTGAGGCACCTGGGATACAGGCACTGTCAGGCCTCTTGGTTGCAACTAGTGTCAGGCCCCTGAGCTATAGGTACTGTCAGGTCTCTGAGCTGGAGGTACTGTCAGGCCCCTGGGCTGCAGGTACTGCCAGGCACCTGGGCTACAGGTATTGTCAGGTCTCTGGGATACAGGTACTGAGAGGCACCTGGGCGATAGGTATTGTCAAGCCCCTGGGCTACAGGTACTGTGAGGCCTCTGGGCTACAGGTACTGTAAGGCTCTTGGGCTACAGGTACTTCTAGGCACCTGGGACACAGGTACTGTCAGGCCCATTGGCTACAGGTTCGGTGAGGTACCTGGGCTGCAGGTACTGTCAGGCACCTGGGATACAGGTACTATGAAGCACCTGGGTTACAGGTACTCTGAGGCACATGGGATGTAGGCTCTTTAAGGCACCTTGGCTGCAGGTACTTACAGGCGCCTGGGCTACAGGTATTGTCAGGCCTCTGGGATACAGGTACTGAGAGGCACCTGGGCGACAGGTACTGTCAAGCCCCCGGGCTACAGGTACTGTGAGGCACCTGGAATATAGGTACTGTGAGGCACCTGTTATTGAGGTACTGTAAGACAATTGGGATAAAATGTACTTACAGGCTCCTGGGCTTCAGGTATTGTCAGGCCCCTGGGCTACAGGTACTGTGAAGCACCTGGGATATAGGTACTGTGAGGCGCCTGTTTTATAGGTACAGCAAGGCGCCTAGGCTACAGGTACTTACAGGTCCCTGGGCTACAGGTATTGTCAGGCCCCTGGGAAACAGGTACTGTGAGGCACCTGGGCGACAGGTACTGTCAAGCCCCTGGACTACAGGTATTGTGAGGCACCAGGGATATAGGTACTGTGAGGCATCTGGGCTACATGTACTTTCAGGCCCCTGGGCTACAGGTACTCTCAGGCCCCTGGGCTTCATTTAGTGTGAGACAACTGGAATACAGGCACTGTGAGGCACCTGGGTTAGATACTGTGAGGCACCTTGGATACAAGCACTGTGAGGCACCTCGGTTACAGATACTGTGAGGCACCTGGGACACAGGTACTGCTATGAACCTGGGATACAGGTACTGTCAGGTCCCTGGACTACAAATTTTTTAGGCCCCTGAGATACAGGTATTATGAGGCACCTGGGTTACAGGTACAGTGAGGCCCCTGGGCTACAGGTACTGTCAGGCACCTGGGATACAGCTACTGCGAGGCACATGGGATACAGGTAATGTGAGGCACTTGGGCTACAGGTTCTTTCATGTCTTTGCGACACATTGTACTGTCAGGCGCCTGGGCTACAGGTACTGTGAGACAACTGGAATACAGATACTGTGAGGCGCCTGGGATACAGGTACTGTCAGGCACCTGGGATACAGGCACTCTCAGGCTCCTGGGATACAGGTATTGTCAGGCCCCTGGGATACAGGTACTTTGAGGCACCTGAGCTACAGGTACTGTCAGGCCCCAGGGCTACAGGTACTGTGAGGCCCCAGGGCTACAGGTACTGTGAGGCACCTGGGATACAGGTACCGTCAGGCCTCTGGGTTGCAGCTACTGTCAGGCCCCTGAGTTACAGGTACTGTCAGGCCCCTGGGCGGCAGGTACTGTCAGGCACCTGGGCTACAGGTATTGTCAGGTCTCTGGGATACAGGTACTGAGAGGCCTCTGGGCGACAGGTACTGTCAAGCCCCTGGGCTACAGGTACTGTGAGGCCTCTGGGCTACAGGCACTGCCAGGCTCATGGGCTACAGGTACTGCCAGGCCCAGTGGCTACAGGTACGGTGAGGTACCTGGGCTGCAGGTACTGTCAGGCACCTGGGATACAGGTACTGTGAAGCACCTGGGAAACAGGTACTGTGAGGCACATGGGATGAGGTTCTTTAAGGCACCTTGGCTACAAGTACTTACAGGCCCCTGGGCTACAGGTATTGTCAGGCCTCTGGGATACAGGTACTGATAGGCACCTGGGCAACAGGTACTGTCAAGCCTCCGGGATACAGGTACTGTGAGGCACCTGGGCTACAGGTACTTTCAAGCCGCTGGGCTACATTTACTGTGAGGCAACTGGAATACAGATACTGTGAGGCACCTAGGATACGGGTAATGTGAGGCCCCTGGGCTACTGGTACTGTGAGGCACCTGGGATACAGTTACAGTGAGGCCCCTGGGCCACAGGTACTGTGAGGCACCTCGTTAACAGATACTGAGAGTCACCTGGGATAGAGGCACTGTGAGGCATGTGTGTTACAGATACTTTGAGGCACCTGGGATACAGGAACTGTCATGAACCTGGGCTACAGGTACTGTCAGGCCCCTGGGATACAGGTACTGTGAGGCATCTGGGCTACAGGTACACTCAGGCAATTGGGATACTTGTACTGTGAGGCACCTATGATACAGGTACTGTGATGCACCTGGTCTACAGGTACTGTCAGGCTCCTGGGATACAGGTTCTGTGAGGCACCTGGGTTACAGGTACTCTCAGGCACCTGGGATATTGGTACTGTGAGGCACCTGTGATACAGGTACTGTGATACACCTGGTCTACAGGTACTGTCAGGCCCCTGGGCTAGATGTACTGTCAGGCCCCTGGGCTACAGGTACTGTGTGGGAACTGGAATACAGATACTGTGACGCATATGGAATGCAGGTACTCTGAGGCACTTTGGATGCAGATAATGTGAGGCACCTGGGATACAGGTTCCGTCAGGAACCTGGGATACAATTACTTTAAGCCCCCTGGGTTACAGGTATTGTCACTGACAATACCTGTATCCCACGAGCCTGACAATTTGTCAGGCTCGTTGGATACTGGTACAGCGAGGCACCTGGGATACAGGTACTGTGAGGCACTTGTGCTACAGGTTCTTTCAGGTCTTTGCGACACATTGTACTGTCAGGCGCCTGGGCTACAGGTACTGTGAGGCAACTGGAATACAGATACTGTGGGGGCGCCTGGGTGCAGGTACTGTCAGACACCTGGGTACAAGTACTGGGAGGCTTTCTGGGATACAAGTATTTTCAGGCCCCTGGGATACAGGTACTGTGAGGCACCTGAGCTACAGGTACTGTCAGGGCCCAGGGCTACAGGTACTGTGAGGCACCTGGGATACAGGTACTGTCAGGCCTCTGGGTTGCAGCTATTGTCAGGCCTCCTTTGTACAGGCACTGTTTAGGCTCCTAGGCTACAAAGGTACTGTCAGGCCCTTCGGCTACATGTACGGGAGAGGCACCTGGGCTGCAGTACTGTCAAGCCCTTGGCTACAGGTACGGTGAGGCACCCGGGCAACATAACTGTCAAGCCCCTGGGCAACAGTAACTGTCAAGCCCCTGGGCTACAGGTACTGTCAGGGTCCTGTACTAGAGGTACTCTCAGGCCCCAGGGCTACAGGTACTGTCAGGCCTTTGGGCTACAGGACTGTTAGGCCCATAGGCTAGAGGTACAGTCAGCCCCTTGGCTACAAATAATGGCAGGCCCCTGGGAAAACAGGTACTGTGAAGGCACCTGGGGCTGCAGGTACCTCTAAGGCACCTGGGATACAGGTACTGTGAGGCACCTGTGATACAGGTACTGTGAGGCACCTGGGCACATGTACTGTCAGGCACCTTTGCTACAGGTAGTGTGTGGCAACTGGGAGTACAACACTATGACGCAAATTGGGATACAGATTCTGTGAGGCACCTTGGATACAGGTACTGTGAGGCCACTGGGCTACAGGTACTATGAGACACCTGGGCTATAGGTACTGTGAGACAACTGAGCTACAGGACTGTCAGGGGCCCCTTGGCTACAGGTACCGTCCTTCCCCTGGGCTACAGGTACTGTCAGGGTCTGGGCCACAGGTAATGTCAGGTTCCTGGGCTACACATACTGTCAGGCCCCCGGGCAACAGGCACTGTCACGCCCCTAGGCTCCAGGCACTGTCCCCGACCCCTGGGCTACAGGCACTGTCAGCCCCTGGGCTAAAAGGTACTGTCAGGCCCTTTGGCTACAGGTGCTATGAGGCACCTGGGTACAGATACTGTGAGGCACCTGGACTACAGGCACTGTCCGGGCCCCCGGGCTACAGGCACTGTTCAGGCCCCTGGGCTACAGGTACTGTCAGGCCCTTTGGCTACAGGTGCTATGAGGCACCTGGGCTACAGATACTGTGAGGCCCCTCGACTACAGGCACTGTCAGGCCCCTCGACTACAGGCACTGTCAGGCCCCTAGGCTACAGGTACTGTCAAGCCCCTTGGCTACAGGTACTGTCAGGCCCCTGGGCTACAGGTACTGTCAAGCCCTTTGGATGCAGGTACTGTCAGGCACTTGGGCTACAGGTACTGTCAGGTCCCTGGGCTACAGTTACTGTCAGGTCCCTGGGCCAAAGGTACTGTCAGGCCCCTGGGCTTCAGGTACTATCAGGTTCCTGTGCTACACATACCACCTGGCTCGTGGCCTCATGTAATAATCAGGCCCCTGGGCTACAGGAAATGTCAGGCCCCTGGCTACAGGTACTGTCAGGTCCCTGTTCTATAGGTACTGTCAGTCTCCTGGGCTACAGATACTGTCAGGCCCCTGGGCTACAGGTACTGTCAGGCCCCTGGGCTACAGGTACTGTCAGGCCCTGGGCTACAGGGACTGTCAGGCCCCTGGGCTACAGGTACTGTCCGGCCCCTGGGCTAGAGGTACTGTCAAGCCCCTGGCTACAGGTACTGTCAAGCCCCTGGGCTACAGGTACTCTCAGGCTCCTGGGCAACAGATACTCTCATGCCCATAGGCAACAGGTACTGTCAGGCTCCTGGGCTACAGGTACTGTCAGGCCCATAGGCTACAGGGACTGTCAAGCCCCTGGGGTACAGGTACAGTCAGGCCCCTGGGGTACAGGTACTGTCAGGCCCTGCTACGGTACTGTGTGGCAACTGGAATACAGATACTGTGACGCACCTGGAATGCAGGTACTGTGAGGTACCTGGAATACAGATACGGTGAGGCACCTGGGATACAGATTCTGTCAGGTTCCAGGGATACAGGTACTGTGAGGCATCTGGGATACAGGTACTGTGACGCACCTGGGCTACAGGTGCTTTCAGGTCCCTAGGATACAGGTACTGTCAGGCCTATGGGCTACAGGTACTGTGAGGCAACTGGAATACAGATACTGTGAGGCACCTGGGATGAAGGTACTGTCAGGCACCTGGGATACAGGTACTGTCAGGTCCCTGGGATACTGGTACTGTCAGGCCCATGCGATACAGGTACTGTCAGGCCCCTGTGATGCAGGTACTCTCTGGCCCCTGGGCTAAAGGTTTTGTCAGGCCCCTGAGATACAGGTACTGTTAGGCACCTAGGCTAGAGTTACTGTCAGGCCCCAGGGCTACAGGTACTGTGAGGCGCCTGGGATACAGGTACCGTGAGGCACCTGGGCTACAGGTACTGCCAGGTCCCTGGGCTGCAGTTACTGTCAGGTCCCTTGGCAACAGATACTGTCAGGCCCCTTGGCTACAGGTACTGTGAGGCAACTGGATTACAGGTACTGTTATGCCCTGGGCTACAGGTACTCTCAAGCCGATGTGCTACAGGTATTCTAAGGCTTCTGGGCTACAGGTACTGTCAGGGCCCCTGGGTAACAGGACTGTCAGGGTCCTGGGCTGCAGGTACTGTCCGGGTCATGGGAACAGGTAAATGTGAGGCCCCCAGGGTGCAGGGACTCTCAGGCACCTGGTTTTAGTGGTACTGTTTAGGCCTGTGATACAGGTACTGTGAGGCACCTGAGTTACAGGTACTTTCAGGCCCCTGGGCTACAGGTACTGTCCGGCTCCCGGGCTACATTTACTCTGAGGAAACTGGAATACAGATACTGTGATAAGCCTGGGATACAGGTACTGTCAGGCACCTGGGATACAGGTATTGTCAGGCACCTGGGACACAGGCACTGTCAGGCTCCTGGGATACAGGTACTGTGAGGCACCTAAGTTACAGGTACTGTGAGGCACCTGGGCTACATGTACTGTCATGCCCCTGGGCTACAGGTACTGTCAAGCCCTTGGGCTACAGGTACTGTAAAGCACCTGGGATACAGGTACTGTCACTTCCCTGGGCTACAGGTACTGTCAGACCCCTGGGATACAGGTACTGTGAGGCACCTGGGCTGCAGGTACTGTCAGGCCCTTGGGTTACAGGTACTGTCAGGCCCCTAGGCTACAGGTACTGTCAGGCACCTAGGATTCAGGTACTAAGAGGCACCTGGGCTACAGGTACTGTCAGGCCACTGGGCTACACGTACTGTGAGGCACCTGGGATACAAGTACTGTGAGGCACCTGGGTTACAGGTACTGTCAGGCCCCTGGGCTACAGGTACTGTCAGACCCCTGGGCTACAGGTACTGTCAGACCCCTGGGCTACAGGTACTGTCAGGCCCCTGGCCTACAGGTACTGTCAACCCCCTGGCCTACAGGTACTGTCAGGCCCCTGGTCTACAGGTACTGTCAGGGTCCTGGGCTACAGGCACTGTCAGTCCCCTGGGCTACTGATACTGTCAGGCCCCTGGGCTACAGGTACTGTCAGGCCACTGGTCTACAGGTACTGTCAGGCCCCTGGGCTACAGGTACTGTCAGGCCACTGGTCTACAGGTACTGTCAGGCCCCTGGCCTACAGGTACTGTCAACCCCCTGGCCTACAGGTACTGTCAGGCCCCTGGTCTACAGGTACTGTCAGGGTCCTGGGCTACAGGCACTGTCAGTCCCCTGGGCTACTGATACTGTCAGGCCCCTGGGCTACAGGTACTGTCAGGCCACTGGTCTACAGGTACTGTCAGGCCCCTGGGCTACAGGTACTGTCATGCCACTGGTCTACAGGTACTGTCAGGCCCCTGGGCTACAGGTATATGCAGGGCCTGGGCTACAGGCACTGTCAGTCCACTGTGCTACTGATACTGTCAGTTCCCTGGGCTACAAGTGCTATGAGGCACCTGGGCTACAGGTACTCTCAGGCACCTGGGATACTGGGACTGAGGCACCTGTGATACAGGTACTGTGATGCACCTGGTCTACAGGTACTGTCAGGCCCCTGGGTTACAGGTACTGTCAGGGTCCTGGGCTACAGGCACTGTCAGTCCACTGTGCTACTGATACTGTCAGTTCCCTGGGCTACTGATACTGTCAGTTCCCTGGGCTACAAGTGCTATGAGGCACCTGGGCTACAGGTACTCTCAGGCACCTGGGATACTGGGACTGTGAGGCACCTGTGATACAGGTACTGTGAGGCACCTGGGCTACAGGTACTCTCAGGCACCTGGGATACTGGACGGGCACCTGTTGTCAGGCTGATGCACCTGGTCTACAGGTACTGTCAGGCCCCTAAGCTACAGGTGCTATGTGGCCTCCAGTGACAGTTTCAAAATGAAGAAAGTGAAAGAAATTTTAAATGTATTTTTACAAGGCTAACCATAATAAAAATTCTTGGAAATTTCTTGGGAACAAATTTCTCCAAAACATCAATAAAATTTAGGTTGTCGAGAACCATACCCCCGGCCGGGATTGAACCCGCGGTCATAGAGTCTCAAAACTCCAGCCCGTCGCGTTAGCCACTAGACCAGCTAGCCACTAATAAGATTCATCCAACTAGGTATATTTCTACACCATAGGAAGGTTAGCACAGGCACCACTGTGACCACAAATGCAAGTTTTTTACAGACGAATCTCCAGCTAGCGTGGCCGTGACGAACTCTAGCTCAAGTCCCTTCACTGCCGTCAACATGACTCAAGAAATCGTAATGACACGAGAACATCGTTTTCAGTTACGAAGGAAGTTAGTCTGGTTAGTCGTTCTTGTGTCGTTGTCGATCTGTACGTTCCTTAGATGTTTCATCTGCATTTGTTGTCTGCTGTGTTTGCTGTTCTGCTGCTCCAGTTCTTCAAGCTTCCGTGTCTGCTCTTTGTTTTTTCTTCTGCTTTCTCCCCCCTCAAACCTTTTTAACACCGATGTGATTATGTTGAAAGGGTGAAAATTTTGCTATAATAACATGTGCTTTTAATTATAATGTGCAATGATGGTGGATTTAATTCTGTACATGAATCATTTGATCTCAGTTTAGTTATTTGCAAGAAAAGTTATTAATGTTATTAACAAGATAACACACTTAATACACTGGCAAAATGCGCATCATTAATATTAAATTAAATTCAGTCATCATTAAAATATGGTAATTTGAAAATCATATTTAAAAAAGAAAAAGGCCCTTGCCGCTAGGCTTGACAAGTTGACACGATGACAGTGTACTAAGTTGACACGATGACAGTGTACTAAGTTGACTGGATGACAGTGTACTAAGTTGACACGATGACAGTGTACTAAGCTGACTCGATGACAGTGTACTAAGTTGACACGATGACAGTGTACTAAGTTGACACGATGACAGTGTACTAAGTTGACTGGACGACAGTGTACTAAGTTGACTGGATGACACTGTACTAAGGCCTTAGCAAACCTCAGCAAAAATTAATCGCCCCAGTCAACAGTTCATCATGTATGTGATGTAACAACATACTATGATCATAAATTAACAGCATTAACTGTGACCATTTTTCGCTTAATCTCTGGAGGCCCTCCAGCCGGCGGAGGCCGTTGGGCTGCAGTCTGTACCTTAATCCTCCCTTGGTTCTTAGTTAACCGGCAGTTATAGTCATTTCCAACCGGACGTGATTCTATGAGCCAGCTTGGGTTCATGAATCAGTTATGGGCTCCACGAGTTGGACCAGTGAACAGTGAATACCACTGATAATCACAGTGTATCCTAACTGCGTGGATTAGGTAGCCTTTGTAGTATTCTGTTTTTAGTAATTTATTTTTATATACAACACATCGGTGTTGGCCAAGTGGCATGGGTCAAAGAGCTCCATCTCTCTGCTGGCCTGTGGTCTCCTCCACCCTCCCTTGTAACAGTCCACTTGGCACTTGAGAAAGGTCACCCCTTTCTTGTGTGTGAGAGGAGCCTTGCTCTCATTGCCAGCCACCTGGGCCACAGGGGTGCTAAACCCATGCCCAGGCGAGATCCAAAGGTGTGGTAGTGTTGCTCGGATGCCCATAACCAATGAGCAGGTTACACTTAGGCCTCTCCGAGCCGCTTCAAACAACGTGGAGTTTGTATACGAACTCACAACGTTTTAGCCTCTGTAACTGAACTTGGGAGTTTGTTCCACTCATCTACAACTCTATTACCAAACCAGTGCTTTCCTGTATCCTTCCTGAAT
>NC_069473.1:1227204-1260308 GCF_026875155.1 Cherax quadricarinatus
TAAATTGTCTCGACATACATCGCTACTCCCCCACCTTTCCTGTTGACCCTGTCAGTGTGGAAAAATTTTATAGCCTTGTATGTGACATTCAGAGGGCATCTCTCTATCTTTCAGATTGAGCCAGGTCTCTGTTATAGAAATTAATATCTATGTTTCCTGCACTTGCAATTAATCTTATCATCTATCTTATTTCTTACACTCCTGCTATTAGTATAGTAACCTTTAAAGGGGGAGCTAGCCCCTTGCTCCCCTCTGCTGTCCCCTTGTTTGCTGCCCTGATCTATTGTCTTTTTTATAACTTCATGCTGAATGCCTTTTTACATTTACTGTTTCCAACCCAAGTGTTCAACCTGTTTTGTTTCCCACACACACCCATACCTTATCTTCCATCAGTTTAAAATCATAGGCATTTCACCAATGGCCTTCTCAATCGAGTCTGCAAGTGCTACCACCCCACCCCCAGAGAGATGTACCCCATCCCTTGCATACATATCATGTTTGCCATAAAAGTTGTTCCAGTTGTCAATGAATGGGTTGCAAGTTCCTTGCAGTATCTGTCTAGCCAGAAATTTTTACACCAATTGCCCTAGACAACCATTCATTTCCTACTCCCTTTCTAGGCAAGATGCTACAATGATTGGGATCCCCCCCTTTGACTTAATGAAATCTTTTAGCTGACCTGTACTTATCTAGCAGCTCTTTCTCACTACCCTTCCCAATATATTTCCACCAGCACTGGACAGATAATGGGCTTGTTCCCATTACCTGACATGATATTATCCAGCCTGTTGACAATGTCCCCAACACCAGCTCCAGGGAAGCACACTCTATCTCTCATCTTCTTATTCCCTATTACAAAAAGCACGGTCAATATATCTTACCTGAGAGTCACCAACCACAAGAATGCGCTTACCTCCATTAGCAGGGCAGTAGTACCCTTACCTTCACGGGCCACTGAAGTACATTCACCTGAAAAAACAGAGAAGCGATTTCCTACCTTCAGATCTTCACTCTTAATTTTCCTTACTCTGATGCGCCTTCCATTACTGCGAAAACCCCTCGCCCCTTGTGCAGGTGCTGGACTGCACCTCACTGCTGGTAGCCGTTGCTACCTCCCCAACTACAGCCTCCTCACAGCGAGAGACAGACTGCACCTCACTTGAAGCCTCATTCCCCACAACTCCAGCCACCTCACACTCTCTCCCAGACCCATTGAAGTGGTCCTTCAGCCTCCTAATCTCCTCCTGGAGAAGCAAGACCTCCTCCTTCAACTCTCCAACCTCAATTTTTAAAACACTGCAGAAGCAAGCCATGCTTTGTAACCGTCCACACTAATCCCCAAAGCAGCTCAGGGTCTGTGACCTCACGTGACGACTGACCACTGACGACATCTACAGAATTCCACAATCAAACATTAGCCAATTTAGTCAAAACCTAGGAAGTATGATAACTGATGCACGCATGAAAAAAGTCACTTCTTTTCCAGGTGCCAAATATAAATTCCGAAAAGACCAGGACCCACAGTTACTAAATTCAAAAAAACACAATGGAATGCATGTTGCTAAACAGTAAAAAAAACCACAAGAGTTACAGAGACTAGGTTTTTCCCCTACTTGACCCATCGGGCCCAAACCCCATAAAACCCTTTAAAAAATCAGGCATAATTAAAATAATACCACGACCACTACCCTACTTTCCTATAACAATCTGGAAAAAAAACCCCAAACATCTAAAGCCCTTCAGACTTCACAATGAGGCGCATTAATAACTTCCAAAGCAGTAAAAACATTGACGGGACACTGAGCTAGAAACTACACAGATTTGACAAATTTTTAAAAATTTTTTCAAAAAAAGGGCCAAATTCCTTTTATACAAGCACTGCCCAAAAAAAAACTAAACGATGACAGCAAAAAACTGAACAGTCCCTGGCTAACACCCGATTCTCAAATCCATAAATACAAAACACCGATATGAAAAAACAGTAAGAATGGGATTCACATAACTGAGCCAAACAAAACGTTACTCGTCAATCCTAACCTGCTGATAAGAAGGGCAAAAAAATTGTATTATGAGAAACTGATTATCCAACTTACGAGGTGATATAAAAAAGACCTGGCTTAAAAGAGGTCAATATATCTGAAATGCGCAGGGAGACACTGGTCAAGAGAAATATGCAAAGGCATCGAACTTATGCTATAAGAATCTTAGGAGTCCAGGAATCGCGGGAAGAACTAAAAGTAATAAATGAAATCGAAAGAAAACCAAAGTATTTTCTTCTCCACTATGCCAAATTCAAAATCAGAGAACACGCCCAGTATTGGGCCCTCCTACTTAAACAGTTGGGCCCTACACAGATGACAGCAAGGGGATTGAGTGAGAGCTAATCAAGTCCCAATATGATCAGTTTTTAGCAAAGCGCCTAACCAGACTGTGAGTCGAGATCAAAAATGAATTTTTGATGTGGAGCACAAATTTGATTACACAAGCCTATAGATGTAATCCTGACGCCAAAAGACTTCGAAACAGGCGTAAATGACATGCCCATGCAATCTGCCCCAGGGCCCAGACTCTTGGAAACTCTGTGTTCATCAAGAACTGCCAAGAAGTCCCTATCTCGAGCCTTTTCCATCCTATGGAGAGGAGCATGGACACGGGGGTCGTCCCTCAGTTTACTAAATAAAAAACAGACATAGCCCCATCCACTAAGGGGGGCAGTTAAAGCAACAGCAAGAATACAGACCAAAAGCTCTTAAATCCCATATCATAAAAATCTTTGACTAGGGTCCTAAGAAGCAAGATCACCACCCATCTAGAAACCCAATAGTTACACAACCAGGGCAACTGGGTTAGAACAGGTCGCTCCTGTCTGTCTCAACGAACTGGGATCTACTACGAACAAGGTACTAAATTGCAATAAGAAGACAAAAAGATTGCAGATGTTATATATACAGCCTGTGCAAAAGCCTTCGACAAGTGTGACCATGAGACGTGAATAGTGCACAAAATGCACGCGCTAAAGTGAATAACAGGAAAAGTCGGTAGATGGATCTATAATTTCCTCACTAACAGAACACAGAAGAGTAGTCGTCAACAGAGTAAAGTGCCGAGGCGCTACGGTGAAAAGCTCTGTCCACAGGCCACAGTACTAAGCTCCATCTGTTCATCATCCTCATATTCCGACATAGACAAGGATGTCAGCCAAGCACCGTGTCTTCCTTTGCGGATGACACCCGAATCTGCATGACAGTGTCTTCATTGCAGACACTGCAAGCTCCAGGCGGACAATCAAAACCAAATCTTTCAGTGGCTGCAGAAAACAATATTGAAGTTCAACGTGAGAAATTTCCTAATGACTCAGTATGAGTAATCAGAGGAAATTAAATATTCATCAGAGTACAAAACAATTCTGGCCACAAATAGAGCGAAACACCATAAAGTCAAAGGACCTGGAGTTGATTATGTCGGGAGGATTCTCTCATTCAAGGACCATAACATAGTATCAATCGATCTGCTAGAAAAATGTAGGATGGATAAGAGAACCTTCAAAACTAAGGGAGGCCAAGCCCATGATGACACTCTTCAGGTCACTTGTTTTCTATCTAGGCGGAATATTGCTGCACTCTAACAGCACCTTTTCAAGGCAGGTGAAATTGCGACCTAGTATTTGTACAGGAGAACTTTCACGGCGCGACATAAACGGAGATAAAACACCTAATTACTGGGAGCGCGTGAGGTTTCTAAACCTGTTTCCTGGAAAGCAGGAGGGAGAGCTACATGATTATATACAACTGGAAAATCCTAGAGGGACTAGATACCGAACTTGCAAACGAAAAATCACTCATCGAAAGCAAAAGACTTGGCAGACGAGCACTCCCCCCATTGAAATAAAGGGGTGTCACTAGACGTTAAGAGACCATACAATAAGTGTCAGGGGCCCGAGACTGTTCACTGCCTCCCAGCACACATAAGGGGGATTAAACCCCCCAACAGGGACCCATGGCAGTCTTCAAGCTGGTCACTGGACAAGCACCTAAGTCAGTTCTGATTCAGCCGGGCTGTGGCTAGTCGTTGGTTTGCGTGCAGCCAGCAGCAACAGCCTGTTGATCAGGCGCTTGATTCCACCAGGAGGGCTTTGTCACAGACCGGGCTGCTGCGGGGGCATTGACCCCCGAAACTCTCTCCAGGTAAACTCCGACCCCTATCAGAAATTCTGGGAACAAAAAAGATATCACGAATAAAAAATTAGCAAATCTGTATGAACCCCTACTCTCAACTGAAACAGTCTAACAGACTCAATGATTCTTCTCCACTATAGTCAAAAACCTTGCAATAATAATCCCTAGCTCAGACACCCACAAATGACTACCTCACTGGCAACTACCCAAACACACTGTTCCTAGCTCCGACTAACCCATACGAAGTCTGCATTATTATCAACGCACTGAAAAACAAGGCAGGAGATTTAAATACCTTACCACACTTTATATACAAAAAAGTGTCACAAGTACTATCACCAATCATTGCAACACTCTTTAACAAATCCATTGAATCCTCCACCTTCCCTACAGTTCTCAAAATAGCAAGGGTCACCCCGATCCATAAAGGAGGAGACCAAACAGAGTTGAATAACTACAGGCCAATATCCAATTTACACCCTCTCTCAAAATCTTCGAAAAATTAATTCATAAATGAATCTACTCCTACCTCATCTCCCATAACATTCTCAACCCCTCCCAATTTGGTTTCAGGCCTAATAAAAATACTAATGATGCTATTATACACATGCTAGAACATATATACACTGCAATAGAGAAAAAAGAAGTCCCACTGGGGATCTTCATTGACTTACGTAAAGCTTTTGATACAGTTGACATGACTTGCTCCACGTAAAATTGTCACACTATGGTATTAGAGGGCACTCCCTCAACTACCTCAAGTCTTACCTCAGCAAAAAGAAGCCAATATGTGTACGCAAATGGGGCAAGCTCTTCAGCACAACCAATTACAGTTGGTGTCCCACAGGAAGTGTCCTTGGCCCTCTTCTCTTTCTCCTATACATAATTGACCTACCAAATGCTTCGCAATTACTCAATCCCACACTTTTTGCAGATGACACCACATACGTCTTCTCTCACCCGAGCCAGTCACGCTAGCCAATACTGTAAACACTGAATTACAGAAAATATTACCTGGATGAGGACTAACAAACTTACACTAAACATTGACAAAACCTACTTCATTCAGTTTGGTAGCAGAGCTACAGATGTACCTCTTAACATAACAATAAACGGATCACCTATCACAAAGCTAACAGAGGGAAAATTCTTAGGAATCCACCTCGATAATAGACTCAAATTTCATAACACATATACAACAAATTTCTAAAAAAATTTCCAAGACTGTAGGCATACTATTGAAGATACAGTACTATGTTCCACAGTCAGCCCTCCTGGCCCTTTATCACTCTCTTATTTACCCCTATCTCACCTATGGGAAATTTTTGCATGGGGCTCAACAACAACTAACCATCTCAGACCACTAATTACCCAACAAAAGGCTGCAGTTAGAATGATAAATTCTCACTACAGGCAGCACACTCCACCAATATTCAAAACACTCAACCTACTCACCATACAAAACATCCATACTTATTATTGCACTTATTACATACATAGAACACTTAACTCTGATATTAACCCTCCCCTCAAACATCTCCTTGCCAACCTCAACAGAACACATGACCATAATACAAGGCACAGATCACTCTTTGATGTTCCTCGTGTTCATCTCACGCTATGCAAAAACTCAATGCACATAAAAGGCCCTAAAATCTGGAATTCATTACCTGTAAATATAAAAGAAACACTACCTGTTTATAAATTCTAGTCTCTTCTCAAAGTTCACTTACTCACTCAAAACCACATAAATACTGAATAACTGAACCTTATAAATTAACATATAGGATATACACTCACAATTATATCACACAAATGTTAAACCTAACTTTGTTATTTTTTTTTTTTTTAAATACACTACCTAACAGAATACTCCATTCTACTGAATGAACAGCAATGCATGCAACCATATGACCTGTCTTTGTAATACTCATTTGTATTTTATAGTTATCTGTTTACAATAATGTCTTATCACTGATTTCATCATTGCTTAGTTAATCTTAAGTTAATTTTAAGCCAGCCCGTAATGCTATGCATATAAGTGGCTTTGGCATGCTGCTCTTACCTGTATTTTTTTTGTACCTCTGTATGTATGCTAAAAAATTTTCTGGCCACCCTGCCTTGGTGGGAATCGGCCATTGTGATAATAAAAAAATAATAAATGCAGGAAGGAGGGATACATAATTATACCGTGGACCCCCGCATAGCGACTTTAATCCGTGCAAGAGGGCTGATTGTTATGCGAAATGATCGGTATGCGAATGAATTTTCCCCTTAAGAAATAATGGAAATCAAATTAATCCGTGCAAGACACCCAAAAGTATGAAAAAAAAAAAATTTACCACATGAAATGTTAATTTTAATACACACAAACTGAAAAAGGCATGCACAATTACATGACACTTACTTTTATTGAAGATCTGGTGATGATTGATGGGATGGGAGGAGGGGAGAGTGTTAGTGTTTAGAAGGGGAATCCCCTTCCATTAAGACTTGAGGTGTCGAGTCCTTTTCTGGGGTTAATTCCCTTCTTCTTTTAATGCCACTAGGACCAGCTTCAGAGTCACTGGACTTCTTTCGCACAACATATCTGTCCATAGTGGCCTGTACCTCTCGTTCCTTTATGACTTCCCTAAAGTGTTTCACAACATTGTCAGTGTAATAATCACCAGCACAGCTTGCAATAACTGTGTGAGGGTGATTTTCATCCATGAAGGTTTGCACTTCAAGCCACTTTGCACAGATTTCCTTAATCTTTGTAGTAGGCAATTTCTTCAATTTCTCTCTCCCCTCCTTCGAACCAGTTTCCTCAGGTCTGGCCTCTTGCTGTTGAAGTTGATCTATCAGCTCATCAGTGGTTAGTTCTTCATTGTCCTCCTCCACCAACTCTTCCACATCATCCCACTAACCTCCAACCCCAAGGACTTTCCCAATGCCACAATGGATTCCTCAACTGGCATAATCCTCTCAGGGTTAGCCTCAAACCCTTCAAAATTCCTTTTGTCTACACATTCTGGCCACAGTTTCTTCCAAGCAGAGTTCAAGGTCTTCTTAGTCACTCCCTCCCAAGCCTTACCTATAAGGTTTACACAATTGAGGATATTAAAGTGCTCTCTCCAAAACTCTCTTAGAGTCAGTTGAGTTTCTGAGGTCACTACAAAGCACCTTTCAAACAGAGCTTTTGTGTACAGTTTTTTGAAGTTTGCAATAACCTGCTGGTCCATGGGCTGCAGGAGAGGAGTGGTATTAGGAGGCAAAAACTTCACCTTAATGAATTTCATGTCCCCATAAAGTCGCTCTGCCACGTCTGTAGGATGACCAGGGGCATTGTCTAACACCAGGAGGCACTTAAGTTCTAATTTCTTTTCAGTTAGGTAATCTTTCACATTGGGGGCAAATGCATGGTGTAACCAGTAATAGAAAAAGTCCCTAGTGACCCATGCCTTACTGTTTGCCCTCCACAGCACACACAAATTCTCCTTGAGGACATTCTTTTGCCTAAACGGTCTGGGAGTTTCAGAGTGATACACTAATAAAGGCTTCACTTTGCAATCACCAGTAGCATTGGAACACATCAACAAAGTAAGCCTGTCTTTCATAGGCCTATGTCCTTGGAGTGCCTTTTCCTCCTCAGTAATGTAGGTCCTGCTTGGCATTTTCTTCCAAAACAGGCCTGTTTCATCACAATTAAACACTTGTTCAGGTTTCAGTCCTTCACTGTCTATGTACTCCTTGAATTCCTGCACATATTTTTCAGCTGCTTTGTGGTCCGAACTGGCAGCCTCACCATGCCTTATCACACTATGTATGCCACTACGCTTCTTAAATCTCTCAAACCAACCTTTGCTGGCCTTAAATTCACTCACATCATCACTAGTTGCAGGCATTTTTTTAATTAAATCCTCATGCAACTTCCTAACCTTTTCGCTTATGATCGCTTGAGAGACGCTATCTCCTGCTAGCTGTTTTTCATTTATCCACACCAATAAGAGTCTCTCAACATCTTCCATCACTTGCGATCTCTGTTTCGAAAACACAGTTAAACCTTTGGCAAGAACAGCTTCCTTGATTGCCTTTCTGTTGCCCACAATAGTAGCGATGGTTGATTTGGGTTTCTTGTACAACCTGGCCAGGTCGGCGACACGCACTCCACTTTCATACTTATCAATGATCTCTTTCTTCATCTCAATAGTAATTCTCACCCTTATTCCTGTAGGGTTGGCACTAGAAGCTTTCTTGGGGCCCATGGTCACTTATTTTCCAGATAAAATCACCAGAAACACTGTAATAATACGAAATGTTCCGATTGTATGCTTGGATGTTACCGCGGAGGCTGGCTGGTAAACAATGCCACTGGCGGCACATGTGAGGCTGGCTAAGGGCGCACATTGGACGCGTCTCGGACGAAGAGCGGTGAGCGGGTTTTTGAGCGGTATGCGAGGCAAAATTTTTGCGATAAAAGCGAGCGGTATGCGGATTGAACGTTATGTGATGCGTACGGTATGCGGGGGTCCACTGTATACACTTGGAAAATCTTAGAGGGATTAGTACCAAACTTGCACACGAAAATCACTCCCTATGAAAGCAAAAGACTCAGCAGGAGATGCAACATTCCCCCAGTGAAAAGCAGGGATGTCACTAGCACGATAAGAGACAACAAAAGTGTCAGGGGCCCATGACTATTCAACTGCCTCCCAGCATACATAAAGGAGATTACCAATAGACCCCTGGCTGTCTTCAAGAAGGCACTGGACAGGCACCTGATCAGCCTGGCTGATCAGGCCTTGATCCACCATGAGGCCTAGTCACAGACTGGGCTGTGGGGGCACTGACCCCCAAAACTCTCTCCAGGTATACTCCAGGTAATATATTGTCAGTAATTCTACCAACATAATTACACTCTGAACACTGATATGGTTTCTCTCTAGTATGTATTTTCATGGGGCCTCTTAAACTTTTCACTGTCCATAATTAAGTTACTGAGGCCAGGGTCCCTGACATAGTTCTATGTCATGAGCTCAGCTCACTCAATAAGCTGTGAGTGCATGATGGAAAAACAAAAACTGATCATGTGCATGGATTAAAACAGCGACTTTGAAGTGTTTTCTTCAAACTTTTTTTTTTATTGGCTGTTTCTTGTTATCATTTGACAGAAAGGAAGACATAGTACTCAAACAGTGATGATTTTGATTGATTTCAGGACTGCAAGTAACTTGTTATTGAGCTGAAATTAGCTAAAATACTGGAATTGTGCCGATATTCCAGATGATGGGTAAGGCCTCCCCCCAGTCTGTTTTATGTTTTTTTTTAATAGGACTGATTCAGTTACAGGGAAGCTGTAACCATGACCAAGAAATAGAGAAAATCCTCTATTTTTGTGTGAAGAAAAATTAAAAATTGAAGACAAGTGTAATATAGAGACATAACTAATGAAGAGAAGAAACTCTGGTTTACTGCCAGGATTGTCTGAAATGTTTATTATGGACTATTTTTAAATTGGTATTTTTTTAATTCTGTGTAAAATTGGCAAAATTGCTGAAATCTGTGCACTTAATAAGGTTGTTGAAATAGTTGAATGTCTGGTTTCTTATGCCCAGTTGACAGAAGGAAATGACATACTAGCAAAATAGCTAAGAATTTGGTCGAATGGGACAATGGAATTGGCATAAAGTAGGACTCAAATTGAGCAAAACCTCTTATGCATAAATTACGCAATGACAGCTAATTTTGCATCTTCATAATTCCGTAAGTTTTCAATAAAATTTCATACGTTTGGTGTCATTATCTCCAGAAAAATATTCTCTACCATTGTGCCGAATTTTCTTGAGAACACAATCTCCAAATTAGCATTCCACCCACACTTGGGGAGAACACAGAATACATAACCAAATTGCAACTTACTGAAGCTGATGTATCCTGGAGACTTCATGGGACTTTAGGAACATTGGAGTCACAATGTCCCTCCTTCAGTGCCCACCATCTCAAGCTTCCCGACTAGCTCCAGACCTTGTTCTAAGAACATACAGTTCCAGTATATATTTATAATGAACATTTACGTCAGTAAAACTGACCATTTAGTGGACTATATAATTAATAATAATTTAAAAGAACTTGATTGTTTTAAATATTTTGTTTTGTCTACTGCCTGGAGTATACCAGGAGAGAGATTCAGGGGTCAACGCCCTCGCGGCCCGGTCTGAGACCAAACCTCGTGGTGGATCAGGGTCTGATCAACCAGGCTGTTACTGCTGGCTGCATGTAAACTGATGTATGAACCCCAGCCTGGCTGACCAGAAACTGACTTTGGGTGTCTATCCAGCGCCTTCTTGAAGACAACCAGGGGTCTATTGATAATCTCCCTTATGTATGCAGAGAGTCAGCAGCTGGACAGTCTTGGGCCCCTGACACTGTGTTGTCTTTTAGTATATTCATGGTGCCTTAGCTTCTAAGTGGGGAAATATTGCATCATCTGCCGAATCTTTTGTTTTTGCAGGGAGTCATTTTCATGTGCAAGTTTGGTACTAATACCTCTAGGATTTTCCAAATGTATATTATCATGTATCTTTCTCACCTGCATTCCAGGGAATACAAATCAAGGGACTTCAACTGCCAACACAGCCTGCAACAGCTTTGTCAGGGTGAAATTCATCCATAAATGTTTACACCTCAGTTCATTCTGCAAAAAGTCCTTAATCTTTGAAGAAGGCACCTTCCTCTCTCTTCCTCCTCCTCTGAAGCAATTTCCTGAGCTGTGGTCTGTTGCTGTTGCAGATGAAGGTCTTGCAGCTCTGTAGTGGTTAGCTCTTCATCGTGGTCCTCCACCAACTCTTCCACATCCTCAAGACTCACATCCAACCCCATGGAATTCCCCAATGCCACAATACTTTCCACAACTGGCATAGGTTCCTCAGGGTCAGCCCCAAACCCTTCAAAATCCCTTTTGTACACATTGTGGCCACAATTTTCTCCAAGCAGAGTTCAAAGTCCTGGAAGTCACTCCCTCCCAAGCCTTACCTATAAGGTTTCTGCAATGGAGGATACTGTAGTGATCTTTCCAGAACTCTCTTAGGGTCAATTCAGTGTCTGAGGTCGCTTTGAAGCACTTTTGAAACACTGCTTTGGTGTACAGTTTTTTGAAGTTTGAAATGACCTGCTGGTCCAAGGGCTGGAGAAGAGTAGCATTAGGGGGCAACAACTTCACTGTGATGAGACGAAACTCCTGCATCATTTGCTCTTCCAAGTCTGGTGGATGAGCAGGAGTATTGTGCATTACCAGGAGGCACTTGAGTTCCAATTTATTTTCCAGGAGAAAAAATGATAGGATGGATAACGAGAACCTTCAGAAACAGAGGACCCTTGTGGGTTTAGCACTGTAGTGATACTGGTCCTGTGGGGAGCAGCAGCAGGATAATACTGCACCACCTCTAGGGGCCCTTAACAACAACAACAGTTTGGTGTGTGTCATGGGCACCACCATGGTGTTGAGCTTTCCTACTTTATCATTTATCAGCGATGCAGATTACATGGTGAGTTTAAATATTGGCCTGTAGTTATAACCTTTTCTCTTGAAATATGCAATAATCACCATCCTGTAGAACTATTATTAGACTGTACTAGTCATTAAATTTGTTGTTGCAGAAGTACTATGAAGATTCTATGTTCAATAAAGCAGAGATAAGGCCGTGATGTTCTATTCACAACAAGCACTGTTATTAATAATTTAAAAAATTAAGGAGCCAGGCAATGATGATTTTTTAAATGCTGTCTCTCTAGGCTGGATTTCTGCTGTACACTAACATCCCTTTCAAGGTGGGTGGAAATTGCAATCTGGAGAATATACAGAGAACTTTCATATTTTTGACATGCAATCAGTTACTGGGAATGTTTGAAATCCATCGACTTGTAAATTCCTTGGCATTCCCCGGAAAAATCATAATAATGTTACCTGGATGAGAGTTTCGGGGGTTAACGCCCCGCTGCGGTCTGTGACAGCTTGGAAAATCTAGACGACTTCCAAAATTCTGACATGAAAATCATCCTACACTAGAAAAAAAACTAGGCAGGTGATTGCAAACATTCCCCAATGAAAGCGGGGTGCCATGAATACATTAAGAGCAAACACAATAAATGTGTCAGAGGCTCAAGAGTTCAACTGCCTTACAGCATACATAAGGGAGATTACCAATAGAACCCTGGCTGTCTTTAAGAGGGAGATGGACAGGCACAAAGTCAGTACCAGGACCAGCCAACTGTGTATTAAAGTTAGTTTGCGTGCAGCCAACAGTTAACAGGTGTAAAACAGGCCCTGATCCACCACAAGGCTGGTCACAGAGCGGGTGTGGTGGATTGATACCGGAACACCTCCAGTATACTCCAGGTAGTGTGTATTTGCTTAACATTCTTCAGTCAGTTTAATGGGTGAATTTATGAAAAATAAACAAACCTTCAAAAAATTCTAATGAAAGGTATTTCAGTGTTTTTGACCTACCTGATGCTATAAATGACCTCTGGAAGTGGTTAAAACTGGGTCACTTCCAAGATGGTGGTTGATGACCCTGAATATCAGTAAGGTTGCTCTAGTTTCCATATTATTAGGCACATTAAACTGTGCCAGTGATCATATAAAGTAAATCTCTCCAGTTTCCTGAACTAATTTAATAAATAACAGTACCCTCTGAGTCAGAAAAAAGGGAAGAAGGTGCACAGTGAAAACAAGAAGGGGTGTCATACTCCTATAAGGGGATTTTACAAGACTAAACAGTGCCACGTGAAAATAAATACAGAGTCTAATATTGGGAGAAGAAAGTTTGAAAAGAGTGTAAAACAGTGGTATAATGTGTAGGTAAGGGATAGTTAGTAGATAGGTAAAGGATAGTATATAGGTTAAGGCTACCATAGTATCCCGTAGGCTAGCTATTATGAACACAGGTACTGAATGGCCTATGAGACCTGGTCATAATGGGAACTGGAGCAAACAAACTCAGCAGTAGACTATGTATATTTTTGCCTTCATCCACTAGTCTGCCACTACTGCTTCATGTTGTCTGCCACTGCTGCTTCATGTTGTCTGCCACTGCTGCTTCATGTTGTGTGCCACTGCTGCTTCATGTTGTGTGCCACTGCTGCTTCATGTCTGCCACTGCTGCTTCATGTTGTGTGCCACTGCTGCTTCATGTTGTCTGCCACTACTGCTTCATGTTGTCTGCCACTGCTGCTTCATGTTGTGTGCCACTGCTGCTTCATGTTGTCTGCCACTACTGCTTCATGTTGTCTGCCACTGCTGCTTCATGTTGTCTGCCACTGCTGCTTCATGTTGTCTGCCACTGCTGCTTCATGTTGTCTGCCACTGCTGCTTCATGTTGTGTGCCACTGCTGCTTCATGTTGTGTGCCACTGCTGCTTCATGTTGTGTGCCACTGCTGCTTCATGTTGTCTGCCACTGCTGCTTCATGTTGTGTGCCACTGCTGCTTCATGTTGTCTGCCACTGCTGCTTCATGTTGTGTGCCACTGCTGCTTCATGTTGTCTGCCACTGCTGCTTCATGTCTGCCACTGCTACCTCATGATGTCTGCCATTGCTGCTTCATGTTGTCTGCCACTACTGCTTCATGTTGTGTGCCACTGCTGCTTCATGTTGTCTGCCACTGCTGCTTCATGTTGTGTGCCACTGCTGCTTCATGTTGTGTGCCACTGCTGCTTCATGTTGTGTGCCACTGCTGCTTCATGTTGTCTGCCACTGCTGCTTCATGTTGTGTGCCACTGCTACCTCATGATGTCTGCCACTGCTGCTTCATGTCTGCCACTGCTGCTTCATGTTGTCTGCCACTACTGCTTCATGTTGTCTGCCACTGCTGCTTCATGTTGTGTGCCACTGCTACCTCATGATGTCTGCCACTGCTGCTTCATGTCTGCACTGCTGCTTCATGTTGTCTGCCACTACTGCTATCATGTTGTCTGCCACTGCTGCTTCATGTTGTGTGCCACTGCTGCTTCATGTTGTGTGCCACTGCTGCTTCATGTTGTGTGCCACTGCTGCTTCATGTTGTCTGCCACTGCTGCTTCATGTTGTGTGCCACTACTGCTTCATGTTGTCTGCCACTGCTGCTTCATGTTGTCTGCCACTGCTGCTTCATGTTGTCTGCCACTACTGCTTCATGTTGTCTGCCACTGCTGCTTCATGTTGTCTGCCACTGCTGCTTCATGTTGTCTGCCACTACTGCTTCATGTTGTCTGCCACTGCTGCTTCATGTTGTCTGCCACTACTGCTTCATGTTGTCTGCCACTGCTGCTTCATGTTGTCTGCCACTGCTGCTTCATGTTGTCTGCCACTACTGCTTCATGTTGTCTGCCACTGCTGCTTCATGTTGTCTGCCACTGCTACCTCATGATGTCTGCCACTGCTGCTTCATGTCTGCTACTGCTGCTTCATGTCTGCCACTGCTGCTTCATGTCTGCCACTGCTGCTTCATGTCTGCCACTGCTGCTTCATGTCTGCCACTGCTGCTTCATGTCTGCCACTGCTGCTTCATGTTGTGTGCCACTGCTGCTTCATGTTGTCTGCCACTGCTGCTTCATGTTGTGTGCCACTGCTGCTTCATGTTGTCTGCCACTGCTGCTTCATGTTGTGTGCCACTGCTGCTTCATGTTGTCTGCCACTGCTGCTTCATGTTGTCTGCCACTGCTGCTTCATGTTGTCTGCCACTGCTACCTCATGATGTCTGCCACTGCTGCTTCATGTCTGCCACTGCTACCTCATGATGTCTGCCACTGCTGCTTCATGTCTGCCACTGCTGCTTCATGTCTGCCACTGCTGCTTCATGTCTGCCACTGCTGCTTCATGTCTGCCACTGCTGCTTCATGTCTGCCACTGCTACCTCATGATGTCTGCCACTGCTGCTTCATGTCTGCCACTGCTACCTCATGATGTCTGCCACTGCTGCTTCATGTCTCCCACTGCTACCTCATGATGTCTGCTCCCACTTTTGCTAGCGTGTTGAAGAGCTTTCCAATATGTGAAGGTTGAGGGGAACATTTCTGTTAATTTGTGCTCAATTTCGAGGTACTTTTCATCGTGAAACTAATCAAAATCATATCTCTTTCTGTAGTATATCTTCCATTCTATCAAATGAGACAAAAAAAAAAAAAAGAGAATACAGCCATAAAAACCATACCAAAAAATACCGCTAAAGGGAGGCTAATGGCTAGGAAGTCAACTCTGTTATTTATGGTCTGATTTCTTTCATTCTTGGTGTATGTTTATTTATTTATTTATTTATTTATTTATTTATTTAGTAATTTAGCATACATACAGAGGTACAAAAAAAATACAGGTAAGAGCAGCATGCCAAAGCCACTTATATGCACAGCATTACGGGCTGGCTTAAAATTAACTTAAGATTAACTAAGCGATGATGAAATCAGTGATAAAACATTATTGTAAACAGATAACTATAAAGCACAAATGAGTATTACAAAGACAGGTCATATGGTTGCATGCATTGCTGTACATTGAGTCGAATGGAGTATTCTGTTAGGTAGTGTATTTAAAAAAAATAACAAAGTTAGATTGGGTCCTAGGTTTAACATTTTTGTGATATAATTGTGAGTGTATATCCTATATGTTAATTTATAAGGTTCAGTTATTCAGTATTTATTTGGTTTTGAGTGAGTAAGTGATCTTTGAGAAGAGACTTGAATTTATAAACAGGTAGTGTTTCTTTTATATTTACAGGTAATGAATTCCAGATTTTAGGGCCTTTTATGTGCATTAAGTTTTTGCATAGCGTGAGATGGACACAAGGAACATCAAAGAGTGATTTGTGCCTTGTGTTATGGTCATGTGTTCTGTTGAGGTTGGCAAGGAGATGTTTGAGGGGAGGGTTAATATCAGAGTTAAGTGTTCTATGTATGTAATAGGTGCAGTAATAAGAATGGATGTTTTGTATGGTGAGTAGGTTGAGTGTTTTGAATATTGGTGGAGTGTGCTGCCTGTAGTGGGAATTTGTTATCATTCTAACTGCAGCCTTTTGTTGGGTAATTAGTGGTCTGAGATGGTTAATTGTTGTTGAGCCCCATGCACAAATTCCATAGGTGAGATAGGGGTAAATAAGAGAGTGATAAAGGGCCAGGAGGGCTGACTGTGGAACATAGTACCGTATCTTCGATAGTATGCCTACAGTCTTGGAAATTTCTTAGAAATTTGTTGTATATGTGTATGAAATTTGAGTCTATTATCAAGGTGGATTCCTAAGAATTTTCCCTCTGTTAGCTTTGTGATAGGTGATCTGTTTATCGTTATGTTAAGAGGTACATCTGTAGCTGTTACGAAACTGAATGAAGTAGGTTTTGTCAATGTTTAGTGTAAGTTTGTTAGTCCTCATCCAGGTAGATATTTCTGTAATTCGGTGTTTACAGTATTGGCTAGCATGACTGGGCTCGGGTGAGAGAAGACGTATGTAGTGTCATCTGCAAAAAGTGTGGGTTTGAGTAATTGCGAAGCATTTGGTAGGTCATTTATGTATAGGAGAAAGAGAAGAGGGCCAAGGACACTTCCCTGTGGGACACCAACTGTAATTGGTTGAGCGGAAGAGCTTGCCCCATTTGGTACACATATTGTTCTGTTGCTGAGGTATGACTTTGAGTAGTTGAGGAGAAATGCCCTCTAATACCATAGTGTGACAATTTTTACGTGGAGCAAGTCATGGTCAACTGTATACAAAAGCTTTACGTTAAGTCAATGAAGATCCCCAGTGGGACTTCTTTTTTCTCTATTGACAGTGTTATATGTTCTAGCATGGTAAACTAGCATCATTAGTATTTTTATTAGGCCTGAATCCAAATTGGCAGGGGTTGAGAATGTTTTGGGAGATGAGGTAGGAGTAGATTCGTTTATGAATTAATTTTTCGAAGATTTTTGAAGAGAGGGTGTAAATTGGATATTGGCCTATAGTTATTCAACTCTGTTTGGTCTCCTCCTTTATGGATCGGGGTGACCCTTGCTATTTTGAGAGCTGTAGGGAAGGTGGAGGATTCAATGGATTTGTTAAAGAGTGTTGCAATGATTGGTGATAGCACTTGTGACACTTTTTTGTATATAAAGGGTGGTACAGAGGGTCCAAGAGTACCCTCTGTACAGCAAGTAGTGCTGGTACAGCATGGTAACCAGCCTCTTACCATACCTGGTAAGTAAGTTTATTCAGGTATACACAAATACAGTTACATAGATTATCATACATAGCAGCATATGTGTAGAGAACCTGGGATAACTCAAAAAAGTCAGACAGTGACTTATTTCCATTGGGGTCCTTTTACCTTATTATTATAATATAAAGGTTATAATATTTTCTTATTATTCTATAATGAAGATAACATCCTATTATCATACTAAAAAGACTATCTACTACACGAGGGTCATTAAGACTATCTACAATACGAGGGTCATTACTAGGAATAAGGTAAAATTACACGTAGTGTTAGCTAAAAAATAAAAAAAATCATTCCCCTCCCTTTGTGTAGCTACATTCATCAGATACCTTTTGGCACTCTTCTTGAACTGGTTCATAGTATGACTGGCTTTGACATGTGTGGGCAGTCTGTTCCATTCCTTTATTGCTGTAAAATAAAAGGTGTTTGAAGCCTGGCCACTGCTGTGGGTACTACAAAGTTGTGCTCTCTCCCCTTAGTACTATGATTGCTTTGGTTCCCAACCTTGACAAAACTGACAGCAAGATATTCTGGACACTGTGAGCAATTTTATAAACATGATTTGGCTTCAGTTGTTTTACTCTGTCTTCAACATTCAGCATATCCAACTGCTGCAATTCATTCTGGCCTATATGCTCTCTTGAACCCAGGTCCAGGATGAATCTCACAATTTTGTTCTGGGTTATTTGCAGTCTATCTTTCAGTGTTTTGTCAAGGCAGAGTACCACGAAGAGCAAGTGTAATCCATATGACACTGTATAAGGGCTAGACATAGGGTCCTGCGAGCCTCAATAGGTAGACACTGTGCTTGTCGATAGAGGAACTTCAGTCTGGCATTCGCTTTCTTTACTACACTGTTCCCTATCAATTCTCCTGACATGCATGGGTCAAAGGGGATTCCCAGATATTTTACTGATGAAACCAAAGTGATGGGCTCCCCATTACACTGGACATTAAAATTATTTACCCTTCTCAGTTTATGTTTTGTGTCAAAGAGAATGGCTTCAGTTTTCCCAAGGTGTAATGATAGTTTGTTGTCTACTAACCATTTGCTGCAGGACTCTACTTCCTGTGTTAACCCTTTGACTGTTTTCGACGTATAAATACGTCTTACGAGCCAATGTTTCTGACGTATATATACTCAATAATTCTAGCGGCTTCAAATCAAGCGGGAGAAAGCTGGTAGGCCCACATGTGAGAGAATGGGTCTGTGTGGTCAGTGTGCACCCCATAAAAAAAAAACCTGCAGCACACATTGCGTAATGAGAAAAAAAAAAAATGATTGTTTTTTGGAATAAAACGCCGACTTTGAGGTGTATTTTCGTATAGTATTTATCGTTGTATTCGCGTTTTCATGTTCTTAGGTGATAAAATGGAAAACATATTACAAAAAATAGAGATGATTTTCATTACTTTGACGATGAAAACGACCTTGAAACTGAGCTCAAAGTAGCAGAAATGTTCGATTTTTACCAATGTTAAGGAGTAAATAAATCACACCACACGTCCAATACACGTCAACTGGGGAGTCTAATATTCTTTCACTAGTGCACTGATATTATTTTATACCATTTTTACAATAATGCAGTAGTCTGTATAACAGTAAATTTTGTATTTTTTTGTATGAATAAAAAATCAAAATAGAAAGCAATAATAATATAAGAGGGGGCCCAGAGATTGTGACTAATGAACAGAGCATATGTTATTTTAGTGCCACGAATGTCTACCTTGTTTATTCTGGACCCCATTTTGAAATTGGCATCTTTTTTAGTTTGCATGAAATTTTGGGCCCAAAATTTCAATTTCTGACCACCATATTGGGTAGTCCAAATTAGTATATGGGAAGGTTTCTTGTACTCAGCTGATAGATAAAATGGAGTTCTAAAGAAATAGCTATGAGTTTGGTCAACTGGAAGAATGGAATTGGCTGAAAATAGGGCTCAAAGTCGGCGAAATCGCCGATACGCATATGTCGCCGAGACCGCTAACTTCGCGGGAGCATAATTCCATGAGTTTTCGACCAAATCTCGAACTTTTGGTGTCATTACCATCGGGAAAAGATTCTCTATCATTTCATATGAAAAAATATTTTTTTTTTTTCAAAAAATGAGCGACATAGAATGACAGTTTCAGAAAGGGGCCCAAAACAGTCAAAGGGTTAATACATTAGATATATCTTGTGGGTCTTTACCTGACACTAACAGAGCACTGTCATCTGCATACAGTAGGAGTTTGCACTTGACACTGATAGGCATGTCATTGACATAACATAACAATAATAAGGGACCCAGAATACTACCTTGGGGAACTCCACATGCTATCGGCAGGGTTCTGATTCTGTTTTGTTGATTTTGACAATTTGTCTCCTGTTGCTAAGGTAGGACTTAAACCAGTCTACAGAACCTATACCGATAGCTTGAAGTTTATTACATAATATATTGTGGTTGACAGTAACAAAGGCCTTTTGCAGGTCTAAGTTACCATACCTATGAGGTTCCCCATTGACATTTCAGTTCACAGGTAATCTATCAGATTAAGGAGGTGTCGGTTGAGTAAGATCTTCTAAAGCCCGATTGACAGCTATGGAGAATGTTGTTGTCATTAAGGTACTTAACTACTTGACAGTACACTGCCCACTCTAGAATTTTGGATATTATACAGAGTATACTAACAGGCCTATAGTTGCTTACATCAGACCTATTATTTTTCTTGAAGATAGGAGTAACTCTGGCCTCCTTGAACCCCTCCGGTACGGTATTAGTGGTGATTGACAGATTTATTATGCGAGCAATAGGGAATGACAATTCAGAAGCACCATCTTTTAGGAACTTAGACGGGATGTTATCCGGGCCAGTGCTCTTAGATGGGTTTAAACTGCTTAGTTCTTTTTGAATAAAGTCATGAGATACATTTACTAGTTGACAACTGTTTGGGGTTACCTCTTTATTGGTATAGTATGTTTTAAACTTATCAGAGTCTGTGTTAAAGGTATTTGATGCAGCTGGTAGTTTACTTACTAGTGTTGAGGCAACAGGTGTGTAGTAGAAATTAAAGCAATTTGCCACCTTAGATGTTTCGTGGCATACCTCATTATTGATAGTGAGTATACTATGTTAGACCTATCTACTGGTTTATGGCTATACCCCGACTGTTTTAGTTGTTGCCAGAGCTTTTTGGGGTTATGCTTATACTCTTCAATTTTTGAGCAATAATGCTTTGCCTTTGCTCCTTTTATAAGCCTCTGCACTCTGTTCCTCACCCTTTGGAATTCATTTATTTGCTGCAATATCCTGTCTGTTTGCTTTAAATCTTTCTAGCAGCTGGTCTCTGAATTTCATAATATCTAATATCTCAGTATTCATCCAGGGTTCAGTTCTTCGTTTAATCCTAACCTCTTTAACTGATGCAATATTATCAAGGATGGAAGTGAACATTGTTTTGAATGTTTCCCAGGGATCGTTTACGTCCGTGCAACTTGTTATCTCTGTCCAGTCACAATTGTGTAGCCTATTTACCAGTGTTTCTTTACTGTAGTTTCTAGTTGACCTCATTTTTATTGTCCTGTGTAGGCCTATCCTATCCCTAGTGATTTTCCTGGTGCAGTAGATGATGAAATGATCACTAAGGCCTGTGGTAATGATGCCTGACTGACTAATGTTCTCAGAGCGGTTAGAGAGTATGTGGTCAATTAGGGTGGCTGAGAACTGTGTGATCCAGTTTGGTGTATTAATTAGTTGAGTGTAACTATTTAACCCTTTCAGGGTCCGTCCCGTAGATCTACGGCTTTACGTTCAGGGTCCAAACCGTAGATCTACACCATGATTATTATTATAATCAAAAAAGAAGCGCTAAGCCACAAGGACTATACAGCGCTGCAGGGCAGGAAGGAAGCGAGGGCATCAGGTGGCAAAAGGGAGATGGATGAGTAATAGGTTACAGATAACAGCGGGGCAGTGGATGGTGAAAGGGTAAAGGGCAGCAAGAGACTGAACTAGAAAGGGTTTGGGGGGAGTGCGAAAAGTATCATCAAAGTTTGTGGAGTAAATCAGATCGTTGTCAAGAAGTCAATGAGAGAGTCAGGATTAAAGGAGGGTCCATCAGCAAAAAGGGAAGGTAAAGAGAGAGTAGTAGAACGAAGACGACGTTGGAGGTAATTCTGCGTGCTCGTTGATAAAAGAGGGCAGTCTAACAGAATGTGGCTAATCGATACGGAACTTGACACTGCTCACGAGAGGAACAGGGTCCCTCTCCATGAGATACCATGAGAAAGGGACGAGTGGGCCAATGCGAAGGCGGGAGAGAGTGGTCTCCCAACCTCGGCACTGATGACAAGAAGACGGCCATTTAACCCTATGCTCGGTTTAATAGAATGAATTTTTGTTCCCGGCAGAGTTGCCCAAACGTTGTTGCCAACGGGTGCGAAGGTGGGTAGCTATTGTAGCAAAATAGTCCAGAAATGGAACACCTCGATAGGAAATTGGTAGGTCATGTATGCGACCGCGCAGCAGTGTCTCCCTGTTCATTGCCCTGTATGTCGACATGACCAGGGACCCAAAAAAAAAACAATATCTTTACTTTTTGGGTAGATATACGCGTAGCCAAAGTTGGTTTATGGAGAAACTAGGGGATGAGATGTATCAAATTTTCGTATAGCCTGTAGAGCACTAAGGGAGTCTGAGACTACTACAAATGATGACACAGCATAGATGCGATACGAATAAGTGCTGCAAGAATGGCATACAGTTCAGCAGTAAAAATGCTAGCTAAAGATAGTAAATCCCCCCGCACGACGCTGTCCGGAAACACTGCTGCGAATCCGACGCCGTCTGAAGACTTAGAGCCATCTGTGTACACAGCGGTGGCATGAGAATGGGAGTGGAAGTGATCAAGAAAAGAGGGGCGGGAAGCCACCGTAGGCAGTTGAGCTTTCGAGCAAGGGAGTGAGAAAAACAGCCCCGAACAGCTGGAACTTCCCAGGGGGGTGGGGAAAAAAGTGAGATGCTACATGAACATATAAAGGTGGTAACTGAAGGGAAGACAAGAGTGAATGTAGGCAAAGGAGAAAAGGGACGGAGCAAACAGGGGCGGCAAAACGAATAAGAATGTCTACTAATATCGGTGACCATTCTATAAAGGGAGGATTGTGTTGATCGGGGAGAGCATACTAGTAGCGAAGGCAATGGGCATCACGGTGATCGGGACAAGGATGGAACATTTGCTTCTGTATAGGGCTCTCAACAGGGAAGAGCGAAAAGCACCAAGGCACAAACGTAAGCCTTGGTGATGGTAGAGTTAAGGCTAGAGAGAGTAGCAGGAGAGGCCGCGGAATAAATCTGGTCCCCATAATCGAGTTTCGATAAAACGAGGGTGAATGTAGGCGAAGCAGAGTTCGACGTCAGCTCCCCAGGAAAGATGAGAAAGGGTTTTAAGAAGGTTTAGCCGGCTGTGACAAGTTGCCTTCAGAGAGGTAATGTGAGGTTTCCAGGATAACCGACGGTCAAAGAGAAGGCCTAGAACCTGACTGTATCACGTTCGGGGATACGGGAGCCATAGAGATACAAAGGATGTTCGGAGATGACAGAGCGTCTAGTAAAAGAAATTTGGGGGTTTTTTTGGTACTTGAAAATTTAAACCCTGCGTGGGGCTCAAGTGGAAACACGGTCGCCCGCATGTGGAGAGAAACTGCAAAAAGGTGACAGTCAGCGCTGCACAAGCAATAGCGAAGTCATAACTTTAGAGTGATGACCAAATATTGGGTGGAAGAACAGAGGCCAAATCATTTATAGCAAGGAGAAAAAGGGTGTTGTGCTTAGAACACATCCCTGAGGGACACCTTCAGCTTGGACGAAGCCCGGAAGAACTTATTGACTCGAACACGGAAATGTCTGTCAGTTAAAAAGTTCTTAAGGAAGGATGGTAGATTGCCTCGGAGACCTAAGGAATGGGCCTGGGCCAAAAAATTATACCTCCAAGTTGTGTCATATGCCTTCTCAAGGTCAAAAAAATATGGAAATAACCGAGTGTTTATTCGAAAAGGCATTACGAACATACGTACCCAAGCGTAGCAAGGGGTCTATGGTAGAACGACCCTTACGAAAGCCATTTTGGGACTAGCGGAGGACTGTTGTGAGTCTCTAAATACCACATTAACGTCGATTTCGAGGGTTCCAATCACTTTGCAAACTGCACTAGTAGAGCGATGGGCGTAGTGGGAGGCATCATGTCCCGTAGTCCCCGGTTTGCGGAAAGGAGAACAATGGCAGTTTTCCCAAAGCTGGGGAAGAACTCCTTGTGCCCAAATAAGATTGAAGAGGTGTAAGAGGATACAAGGGCTGACCGACGTAAATGTTGTAACATACGAATATGAATGTCGTCAGGCCCAGCTGCCGATGATCGGAAAGCTGAGAGCGTTGCCTCCAGTTCTTGAAGTGAAAAAGGCACATTATACTGTTCTTCTCTGAGAGAAGAAAAGTCCAAGGGTACTAACTCTCTGGCAGACTTTGAGGAAAGAAACGAGGGGCATAGATGGAGCCCTCGGGAAATACGGACCAGATGTGTGCCAAGTTCAATGGAAAACGTCGAGAGGGTTTGCTACATCAACACCCAGTGCCCCGTAGAACGGGGAGCCGGGTCAGGAGGTATTTACCACTCAATTTCCTCAACTTTTTTCCAGACTGCACTCATAGAAGAAGCAGAGGTGTGGTGGAAACATAGTCTCGCCAACAAGTGCGTTTAGCTTCACGGATGACACGGCGAGCGATCTCACGCTTCTGCTTAAAATCAACAAGTCTCTCAGGGGTTCTATTGTACCGGTACCTGCCCCCATGCAGCGCGTTTCAAACTTTACTGCACGAGCAAAAGCAGGACCACCAAGGCACGCACTTCTGAGAATGCCTGCCTGAGGTTTGGGGTATAGATGAGAAGCTGCGGTATAAACTGATGTCGAGAAGATGTGTGGAGCTCATCAATGGAGGATGAAGAAGGAACCTCACAAAAAGCAGTGAGGTGTGAGTAAAGATCCCAATTTCCCCGATCAATTGCCAGCGAGGGCTACGGAAAAGGTGGTGTATAGGAAGGAGAAGTAAGAATGATCGGAAAATGATCGCTGTCATGTAATTTTCTTTTAAAACAGACCAGGTAAAAGTCTAGTGCAGTGGAGGAAGAGCAGACTGATAGATCGATGCAAGAGAAGAGTATGAGTACGAGGATCAAAATGGGTGGGAGTACCCGTATTTAAAACATGGAGGGGGTGAGAGGGGGAAAAAAAAGCCTCCAACTGAATGCCACGTGAGTAAACAATGAGACCCCCCAGAGGAAATGGTGGGCATTAAAATCACCAAGTAACAGAAGTGGTGGTGGTAAGGAGAAACAAGAAAGGCAAAGTCTGGGATAGAAATGCTCGAGAAGGAGAGAGATATAAAGAACATATTGTAAACCACTTATTTCAAGTGGTTACGGGCTGCAGTGTAATGCAGCGAGGTATGGACAAAATAGTTGACAGTACGGAATATCATTGCGTAAAAGAAGGGCACTTTCATTAAAGGTCCCATCTGAGAAAGGATCCGAAGAATACAATAAATTATAGCCTGAGATAGGTTGGAAAACAGCCGGTGTAATTTTGGTTCTTGTAAGCAAGCACCAACAGGGGAAAAACCGGGAAAAGCAACATCTGAAGCTCACCCGATTACCCCTGAGGCCGCGGATATTCCACTGTAAATAGGCCATGATTGGCGATGAAGAAAATATCAGGAATCTGTAGGTAAAGGCACCACGGACTAGAGGGTTAGAAAAGTCAACGTGTGGTGGCATTGGAAGATGTTCAAGTAGCGAAGGAACGGAGCGTTGCGAAGAATGGGGTTGTGAAGATGGAGGAGAGGGAAGGAAGGAACAGGAAGGGAATCAGTGTCCATTGAAGGTTTAGTCCTTGCAATATATTCTGAAATGGCTTCAAGTGTTTCAGAATTCAAAGATGTATGGGAGACCATATTGGAGATAGGAGGAGGAGGGTGAGTAAAGATTGGGACAGTAATGGACTGTACCAAAGTAGAGGGGGAGGGAAAAGTGTAAGGGACTGGGAGATGAAGTGTGGGGGGGGGACAGAAGAGGCAGAAACCTGGGAGGTGGCAGAAGAGGGAGAAACTTGGGAGGGACAGGAGGGGAAAGGGCCCATAGTACGAGGAGGAGGGTGAATCTCCAAAACTTGTAATAGAGCCAGAGAGAGAGGAAGAACTAGGTACAGAGACGGGAAAAGGTAAAGTGTGGAGGTGGAAGAAGGGAAGGAAGGGGCAAAGAAGATTTTTAGCAATGTGGTTTTTTTGGGCTTCGAGTAGAGGGGCGATTGGTATTAGGGGTGTACGAGGTCTTGTTGATACTGGGGCTTGTGAGGAAGGACGCGAAGATTGAGAACGACGTTTTGTCGGACGTCCAGGCCAAGGACGCAAAGGATTAGTGCCGTAGTGGCTATGGGAGGGGTAACAACAGAGGAGGCTGCAGAAGATGGGACCCCAGAAGTGGGGGGATGTTTGGAAACACGGGGAATAAGAAACACGGGGTGTCTCCCTTTGGGGGCGGAGACGAGTAACTGCCATAGCATAAGGGAGACCTTCTGCTTCTTTGAGGCAACGGATTTTTACGTTCATTTAAATAGGACTGGCAACGGCGGGTACGAAGGGTGAGCTTCATTACAATTAAGGCAAGATGGGGGGTTGACTGCAAGATGTATTAGAATGGTCGTCAGCACCACAGACTGGGCATTCGGCCATAGATCTGAAAATTTCGCTGGGTGACCAAAACGCCAGCAATTTCTACATTGTTGCAGTGTAGGTATCCACTTTCGAACTTGTAAACCGATGTCCCGCGACATATACAGAGGACGGAGTTCTCGGCTGTCAAAAGTTAAACGAGCCACATTTTCAAGGGTAACGTCTCCGCCCCGGGCAGGAAGGACATAAGTGTCTACTTTGAGGATTGGGAGATCCTGGAGTTCCAGCTGTTCAAAAATGTCATTGCCACATGACTGGAAATTCTGTTGGGGCTATGGTATGGGGCAGAATGACAGTACCACTACAAGAATTGAGAGAAAGATGTTTTCAATAGTGATAGGAGTAGTACGATATTCGAAAGGAGAGAAAGATCATGAGCTTGGGTAGCATTCTGGACAGTGACGATGCGTGTACCGCTCTTGAGAGCGTGAAATGAAATAATCTCTGCCAACAAAGACTCAGGAGCGCTTTGCCAATACTATGGTCAGAAAGGTAGGGAGAAGAAGAAGTGGTCTAAGTAAAGATTTAGTCCATTGTGTGGTCCGAAACTGGGGCGTGGAGAGGGAGTGCTTGACGTGTCGGTCTTTTTCGAGTAGAATGGGGAAAGGGAACAAAGGGGGCATATCAGGAGATTGACGTTGGCGTTTAGGAGTAGGACCGGAGTTGGTCCGACATGAAATGGGCGGGCGATTCGAAAATTGCCGTACCGTAGAGGGGAAGCCGGGAAACATAGTCAAAGGAGAGTGGAGTTCCCGACAAATCGAAGGGGTCAGTCAAAGCCCCGGCACCTGAAGCGGGTGAGGAAAAGCACCAGCAAGAGGAACAGGGGCATCAGGAGTGTCCGAAGAGTGGTCTAAACACAAAGGGAGGGTCAGAATGGGGTGCGGTATCAAGAAGGGGCCCGGGGGTAGTGGTTTCATGGACTAGGGCTGGGCCATGGTTAGGTTACTCCTTTGCTTTTTTTTTTTAGAAAAAAAAGAAGAAAAGAAAATAAAAATAAAAAAAAGAATAAAAAAAGGGGGGAGTGGGGAGGAATAGTTTTCCCCGGAGGAATGAAAAAGGGGCCCGGGAAATCTCCCTCCGCCCAAGAGGACCTCAACACCGCTAGTAGCACAGATGCAGCATGGAACCCGTGCCATACCCTACCCTTTATGCCCGTAAACCAGCAATCCGGGATGCAACCCCACATCTGCCGAGCTACCTCGGTGGACAAAAGAGAGGGCGGGCCCGGATATCCGCCAAAGCATACCTCTTCGGCCACCAGCCCCGGAATCCGAAAGGTGGCTTCCAGAGATACAACCCCTCGCCCAAAAGACACCCAAAGCTACTCCGGGATACCGGAGAGGGGGTCGGGACATCCCCCGGGCAATCCAGATTCCACGGCAAACTACGCCACTGCCAAGAACCTCAACGGAATGGGATGGACCCCGGTGTCCTTTCCCCTACCTAGGAACTAGCGCGCCTGTGGGAGAAATCCCGAAGGCCAAAAAGAGGAAGGGCAAAAGGGAGGGGTGAGGAGGAGGAGGAGGAATGGAAAAAGGGGAGGATGGGGAGGATGGGATAGGGGAGGGGAGAATGGGGGGTAATTAGGTTCGGTCTGAGGAAGAAGACCGACAGGGCTAATTCCTCAGACCAAGAGCCTCTTCACCACGCCAAGGAGCCCCCCTTGAAGAGGTCTACGCCATGAGCTCAGCTCACTCTGATAAACTGTGAGTGGTACATTTGGGCCTAGATATGAGAGAATACATCTATGTGGTATGTGTGCACCACATAAAACAGATCCTGCAGCACACTGTGTATAATATGAGAAAAAAAATGAAATCATGATTTTTCGATTAAAACAGCAACTTTGCAGTGTTTTTTCGTATGTTTTTTTAGTTGTATTTGCGATTTCTTGGTCTCATTTGATAGAATGGAAGACATATTACAGAAATAGAGAATGATTTTTATTGGTTTAGCACTGGAAATGGCTTGAAAAATGAGCTCAAAGTAGCAGAAATTTTTAAATTTTTTTGCCGATATTCAAGAGTAAACAAACGACCTCACACGTCTAATACACTCAGCTGGTGGGTCTAATATACATTCACAAATATGGTGATGTATTTATACAATTATTACAGTATTGCATAACAGCAAATCTTCTATTTTTTGGTGTGAATAAAAATTCATTATGTGAATAAAAATCAAAATGGAAAATTTTTTGTAAAGCCTCAAACATAACTAATGAACAGAGGGAAATGTTAGTTTAGTTTCCAGGAATGCCTACATTGTTCATTCTGGACCCTATTTGTAATTGGAATATTTTGAACTTTGTGTTAAATTGGCCAAATTAACAATTTCCGATCACTTTATTTTGTAAATAAAACAGTTGACTTGGCGATTTCTTGTGCTCAATCGATAGAATAGAAGTAATACTAGTGAAATAGCTAAGAATAGGTTGATGAATAAGTAATTGGCTAAAAAAGGGAGTCAAAGTCGGCAAAATCCCATTCGTAAATATCGCTGGCACATCAAAAATTTGCGAGAGAAAAATTGTCAATTTTCCACCAAAATTTCGTACTTTTTTTTTTTACTTCACAAAAAAGATTCTTTCGATTTCATAAGAAAAAATAAAAAAAAATTTTTTTTTTGAAATTTTGGACACTGGTGCGTGACTCCAGATTTGGGCCTTGGACCCTGAAAGGGTTAAACCTAGAATTTGCTTCTACCTTTTGCATAGCCCGTTATTTTGCTGCTGAAAACAGATATTGAAGTCGCCCAGTATATTGTTGCAATTGTTTCAAGTCCGGACAAGACTCTGGGAAAAGTCTTTAAGAACTGGTCCTGGGTGGAGGGCAGTAACTAGTTCCTACTAAGATGGGTTTAGTCTTGGGAAGCAGCCCTTCAAACCACAGAATCTCCAGTTTATTGCTATTTAAATCAGGGCTGGATTATAAGCTAAGTCAAATTTTTAATGTAGGCACAACCCCACACCTTTCTGTTCTATCTAGGTTTTATATTGTAACTATTTTGACCTCTCATCAGTACCATATCATCCAACCAGGATTTGAATGGATTAAATGCACCCTAGTTTTGTTAGCTAGAATCCTAATCTCTGCCAATTTTGGAAAAGTATCTTGCGTTGACATGAAAAAGTGAAGGCCTGTTTTCATAAAAACAAATTATAATCATCAATATATGGCAATGGGTCATTGTATTAAAATTTAGGTAAATCAAAGTCATCGTTGCTAAAGGGAACTGTGCCAAAGTGCATTTGTTACAACAAAATGAATTATTGGCACCGTTACTATATTGTTACATAATCCCTCATGCACCCACCCCTCCCATTTACAAAAGGTGCCTTTTCTGTTTTATTTGCATAGTTTGTACGTGTATGCACCTGTTTGGTGGTGCTTGAGATTAATAAGATGACTGTTTTGTCTCACATGACCTATGTATGCATTACATATGGAGTTAAGATTTCTTCCAGCTACTAGACCGTCATTAGCACCGTCATTTATCTGTCTTTTTGCTCGCACAATAGTTTGAGGTCCTGAATTAATTTGGATAATCACCTTAAGAGCTCTTCAATAAGGGGCTGTGTTGCCATGTTTTTGTTTGGGTATGCGGTGTTGCCATACCTTGCGGCGATTGTGAATTTCTTTTCTGGTAGGATGGCAACTGTTGGGTTTTACTGTCCAGGGTGTATTACTCATTTGCCTTTTCAGCCCATGACTGATTTCTTTCTTCATGGATTGCAGGGGAAAAAAATAAATTAATTATGGGAGCCTGTACCCCTATGCCCGCTATTTTCACTCTCACTCTTTTACTCGTTATTGAGGTCCTCCATGCAAATCGGATCTTGGGCCTGTAGTGTGCGGTTTACTGGGTTTGCCGGATTTTAGAGTGGTTAGTTAGTAACACTTAATAAAATTAACAACTTGACTTAAACAAAGTTCATGAACTCGCAAAATCGAACATTCTGCTACTTTGGCCAATTTCAAGGTACTTTTCGTCTTGAAAGCAATCAAAATCATGTCTATTTCTGTAATATATCTTCCATTCTATCAAATGAGTCCAAAAAAAACAGGAATACAACCATTTAAAAACCATACAGAAAATACACCTACATCCGACTTACGACCAAGCTTGGTTTCGAACAACCCGGGCGTAAGTCAAAATGGAGTAAGTTGGCCTTTGAAAATTGCCCACATACTGGGTAGGGCATAATGTCAAACCTTCCCTATATAAACTACCTTCATAATCTGTAATGTCAATCATTATTTCATTCTTTTACCATAATTTTCTCTATTGTATATTTGGCGATCGCTCTTGTTGCCACCTCCATAGTTAAGAACGATATAAAATTTGGTTGGTTAGGCATAAGAATTAAAACTGGCGTCTACACTGCAAATGAATTGTTTTTCATCCTAAAGGCGCTAAAGCTAACCCATGGACACTGAGCTTGACTCTTCATCATTACTGATTTATGTCTCATTGGAAGGCTTTGGCTCTATAATGACTCAACAAATGTCATTGGGAAGCCAGGTATAGATACTCAAAAATAGGCAAGGAATTAATGTACAATTGCTATGGATCCATCAAACTTGGATTACTCCTTCATGATAAAGTTTATATGTTAGCCAAGAGAGTATCGAGAAGGAGAATGTAGGGAAAATAACTTGGTATAACTGTGTCTAGCATTAGGAATTAATATTAGGGAGAGAGTAAATAATGAAAATGATTGTTTGTAGGAATGCAGTTAGAAAGCCTGGGGTAGAATCTATAAACCACTATGATAACATGAACGTAGATAAGTATGTTATGGAGCAACTTGCAATGTGAACAGATATGATGTTGTAGTGGAGGCTTAGGCTTGGTTACAAGGTACTTCTGGCAAATTTGGGAGACACACAGATGATGATCAAAACTAAAAGTAAATTATGTGATCAGGCATTTTGGTCATTCTCTTGAACACTATGTGCTTAATTGTCCACTTATTGAGGAATACAGAGACAGACAGTATAATAACCATGTGACATGTCAAGATATCTTATTAATGAAAATAAGATACCAGATATACTAAGCAAATTTCCTAAATTTGCTTGTAACAGATAAGTGAACTATAGATATGTAGATATAAATCCATATGTATTCCTGTTAACCCTTTGGGGGCCTAGTTCCTAGGCCTTTTGTGTATCCATATGCTCTCGCGCTACCGTCCACAGGATGGATATGGGGTGCACAATAAACTAGCCACTTCGGTGGCAAAATCTAATCTTGTTATATTTTAATTATTTATGTACTGCATATAATGTATACATGGTAGTGATCTGTATTGTAAATTTTACATCGCATACAGTATCATATGTTACTATTATCTTTATGTATTGTCGACACAGTGGAATGGGAGAATACCACTGGTAGTGTCATCCTGCTAGAATGTAGTATAACCTATACCCTAAGTAAAGAGAAACAACTCTGGAGCATGTGTAATACGTATCCGGCTGGCTGGCTGGGTGGCCAGGTCTGTGGTTGGCCAGGTGGGTGGGTGGCTGGCTGGACGGGTGGGTGGGTGGTTGGCTGACCGAATGTGGCTCTCTCTCTCTCTCTCTCTCACAGGTACACGTAAGTCAAGTTATCATACATATTATAAATTACCTAGGATAACCCAAAAAATCCAGACAAAGTGCTATACAGTGGATCTGTGCTCCAGTGCCCTAAATTAATAATAATATTAAATATCATTACTGTATTATTATTACAATAATACATATGTACTAATATTAAAAATACAGTGGCCCCCTTTTTTTTCGTTAATTTTTAACCCGTTCCGGGGCCCGTTCTAAAAAACGAAATTTTGATTTGCAATAATTTTTCCCACTAAAAATAATGTTACAATTAATCCTTCCTACCCCAAAGTATTAAAACAAAAAAATTTTTTTAATAAAATTACATACTGGCTCTGGTGGCCCGGTGGTTAACGCTCCGCTTCACAGGGGGGGGGGCCGGGTTCATTCCCAGCCAGGTAGAAACATTGGCGTGTTTCTTTCCCCCTGTTGTTTGTCCCCATCAGTTTAAAAAGGGACCTGGGTGTTATAGATGGTGTGGGTCGCATCCCGGGACACTGACCCCAAGGAGGCGGGCCAGACCGGGCCGGGGCCTTGACCCCGGAACTCTTCCCCGAAAAAACCCAATGTAAAAAACAATCAATGGGGAAAAGATAATGAAACATTAACAGAAACACTTTACCTTTATTGGAGTTTTTTTTAGTGTATGGGAGCTGGAAGAGGGAAGAGATTGGTTTTTTTAAGTTTTTAAGGGGAATCCCCTTCCAGCAACACATCGGTACCAATTGCTTTTTTGGGGTTGTTCTCTTCTTGTTCTTAATGCCACTGGACCCCCTTGAGAGTCACTTAGTCCTGTCTCGCAAAATAACTGTGGAGAGAGCCCTTTTTTCGGCGTCTCTTTAACACTTCCCGAAAAAAGGCCCAAGACTGTAATATTTTTCCCCCTTTTTACACAGGTTGGCCTGGGCTTTCTTTGGAGCCATGGTAGCTTTTTAGTAATTTTCAACATAAAATGGTGGAATTTTATGAAATTTTCGTAGGAGCCTTGAGGGGACTTCACTCACTGGGAACATGCCAGACGGCTGGGTAGGGAGGCCGCCCGGCTCAACCCTGTGTCGGTTCCGGACGAACTCTATTTGCGGTAAACCCATGAAAAAAGAGTCCTGTTTATACAAAATACCCCCATGTTGGCGAAATTTCGACTGCCCCGGGAAATACGAAAAGCGAGGGACCATTTAATTTTTATTTTAAGATAAAAAATAATTTTGTCCATCTTATTACCTTAAAAAAACACCTCCCCTCCGACTTACGACCCAGTTCAGTTCCCCAGAAACCGGTCCCAAGTGGAATAGTCGTAATCGAACTTTATCTAAAATCAACATAACATTTTTTTTAATGATTTTTTTTATTGTTTTAT
>NC_069473.1:1260808-1294465 GCF_026875155.1 Cherax quadricarinatus
TCTGAAGCTCACCCGATTACCCGAGGCCGGGATATTCCACTGTAAATGGCCATGATTGGCGATGAAGAAAATACCGGGAATCTGTAGGTAAAGGCACCTACAGACAGAGGGGTTAGAAAAGTCAACGTGTGGTGGCATTGGAAGACGTTCAAGCAGCAAAGGGAACGGAGCGTTGCGAAGAATGGGGTTGTGAAGATGGAGGAAGAGGAAGAGAAGGAACAGGAAGTGAATCAGTGTCTATTGAAGGTTTAGTCTCTGCAATAATATTCTGAAATGGTTTCAAGTTTTTTCTAAATTCAAAAAATTATGGGAACCATATTGGAGATAAAAAGAGGAGGGTGAGTAAAGATTGGGACCGTAATGACTGTACCAAAGTAGAGGGGGAAGGAAGAGTGTAAGGGACGGAGATGAAGTGTGGAGGGGGACAGAAGAGGCAGAAACCTGGGAGTGTCAGAAGAGGGAGAAACTTGGGAGGGACGGGGTGGAAGGCATAGTACGGGGGAGGGTGAATCTCCACACTTGTAATAGAGCCAGAGAGAGGGAAAGAACTAGGTACAGAGACTGGAAAGGTAAAGTGTGGAGGTGGAAGAAGGGAAGGAAGGGGCAAAGAAGATTTGAGCAATGTGGATTTTTTGGACTTCTGAGAAGTAGAGGGGTAATTGGTATTAGGTGTCGTATGAGGTCTTGTCGATACTGGGGCTAGTGAGGAAGGACGCAAAGATGCGAGAACAGACTGAGTTGTAGTCGGGATGTCAGAGCCAAGGACAGCAAAAGGATTAGATGCCAGAGTGGCTATGGGAGGGGTAACAACAGAGGAGGCTGCAGAAGAGGGACCAGAAGTGGGGGGATGTTTTGAAACACGAGAATAAGAAACACGGGGTAGTCTCCCTTGGAGGCGGAGATGAGTAACTGACATAGCAAAAGGGAGACCTTCTGCCTCTTTGAGGCAACGGATTTCACGTTCATTTAAGTAGACCTGGCAACGGCGGGAGTACGAAGGGTGAGCTTCATTACAATTAAGGCAAGATGGAGGTTGACTGCAAGATGTATTAGAATGGTCGTCGGCACCACAGACTGGGCATTCGGCCATAGATCTGCAATATTTCGCTGGGTGGCCAAAACGCCAGCAATTTCTACATTGTTGCGGTGTAGGTATCGCCTTTCGAACTTGTAACCAATGTCCCGCGACATATACAGAGGATGGGAGTTCTCGGCTGTCAAAAGTTAAACGAGCCACATTGCAAGGGTAATGTCTCCACCCCCAGGCAGGAAGGACATAAGTGTCTACTTTGAGGATTGGGAGATCCTGGAGTTTTCCCGCTGTTCAAGAATGTCATTGCCACATGACTGGAAATGCTGTTGGACTATGGTATGGGGCAGAATGACAGTACCACTACAAGAACTGAGAGAAAGATGTTTTTCAATAGTGATAGTATATCGATATTCGAAAGGAGAAAAAAATCATGAGCTGGGGAGCATTCTGGACAGTGACGATGCGCGTACCGCTCTTGAGAGCATGAAAATGAAATATCTCTACCAATATGACCCAGGAGCGCTTTGCCAATACTTGGTCAGAAAAGGTAGGCAGAAGAAGTCGGTCTTAAAGTAAAGAATTTAGTCCATGTGTGGTCCGAAACTGGCGTGGAAAAGGGGGTGCTTGACGTGCGGTCTTTTCCGAGTAGAATGGGAAGGTAACGAAGGAGCGATCAGAAGATTAACGTTGGCTTTTAGGAGAGACCGGAGTTGCCGGTGGAAATGGGCGGGCGATTCGAAAATTGCCATACCGTAAGGGAGAAGCGGAACATAGTCAAAGGAGATGGAGTTCAGCAAATCAAAGGGAGTCAGTCGAACCCCCCGGTACCTAAGAGGTGAGGAAACAGCCCCAGAAAGGGTACGGGGGGTCGGGTGTCCGAAGAGTGTCAAAACACAAGGAGGGTCAAAGGGGGGGTGCGGTACAAAAAGGGCCCGGGGGTATGGGTTTATGGTTGGGTTCCATTGTTGGGTTACTCCTTTGCTTTTGTTTTTAAAAAAAAAAAAGAAATAAATAAAAAAAAAAAAAAAGAAAAAAAAAAGGGGGGAGCGGGGAGGAATAGTTCCAGGGGAAAAGGGGGCCCGGAAATCTCCCTCCCCCCAAAAGAGGCTCAGCACCCTAGTAGCGAGATGCAGCAGGGCCCCCTGGTATACCCTACCTTCATCCCGAAACCAGCAACCCGGGAAGCAACCTCACATCCCCGAGCTACCTCGGGGGACAAAAGAAGGGCGGCCGGAATCCCCCACAAAGCATACCCCTTTTCGGCCACCACCCCTGGAATCCAAAAAAGGGGGCTTCCGGAACCCCGCGCCGAAAGACCCCCAAAGTACTCCGGTAACCAGGGGGGATCGGGACACCCCCCAAGGCGATCCAGATTCCAGGAAAACTCCCCACCGCCTAAAACCTCAACGGAATGGGATGGACCCCGGTGCCCCTTTTTCCCCTCCCTAGGAACTAGCGCGCCTGGGGGAGAAATCCCAAAGGAAAAAAGAAAAAGGGGCAAAAGGGAGGGGAGGAATGGGAAAAAAAAGGGGGGATGGGATAGGGGAGGGGAGAATGGGGGGTAATTTGGTTTGGTCTGGGAAAAAGACCGACAGGGCTAATTTTCAGACCCCCGAGCCTCTTCACCACGCAAGGAACCCCCCCTTTAAAAGCCCCTTTCCCCCACAGATTTAAAAAGCTCTCCATGCATTATTTTTTCCCTTCTCTCTAAATGACCAAACCCCTCAACAGCCCCCCCTTCAGTCCCTGACAAAAAAATTCTCTAATTTCCCACTCCAAATTTTCTGCATAAAATTCACACCACAATTGCCCTTAGGGAACATCATAATTTTTTTGAAAAATGGAGGGGGCAAAAGAGCAGAAAATTTTAGAAAAAAAAGAACTTCCAAAAAATGCTTTATTTTTGGATGTTGACTAAATTTTTCACACAAACCAAATATAGCCCACAAAGGACCTAACTGCATTTTTTAAATCAAAAGAAACTAAAACCCACAAGGGGTATACAGTGCGTGGGGCGAGGAAGTGCAGGGTTATAAATCAAGGGGGGATTTGGGTAAAAAGGGAGATTCAAAAGGGCTGGGGGGGAGTGCTAGAGGAAGGGTCATCAAAGTTTTGTAGTAAATCAGTTACTACTGTCAAAAAGTAAAGAGGGGAAACAAAGGGGGGTCCATCAGTAAAAAAGGGGGATAAGTAAGGGGGTTAAAGCATGCAAAGGTTGGGGGAAAATCGGGGCTCATTGATAACTGGATAGCCCAAAAAGAAAATGAAAACCAAAACTGGAACCTGCAAATTTTGCAGAGTGGAACAGGGCACCCCTCAATGGAACCTGAGTAAAAAGGGGGTGTCCCAAGCGAAGATGAAGCGTGGTCTTCCAAAAACTGCGTATAATTATCACAAAATTTCCAAGCAGACAGAAACCCCCCCCCCCCCCCCACACTCTTCGAAGCCCCAAAACCCTATTCGCATAAAAAAACATTAAACAACTCTACTTTTTTCAACTACATTTACAGAAAAAATTTCCCAAATAAAACCCCAAAACAAAAAAAACACTTTTTTTGATAGCTGAAACAGGCCCCAGGGACTAATATATCAAAAAAATCTCTGACATTTTCCGTGCCCAAAGCAAAATCTTTAAAAAATTCCCTCTGTACATAAAAAATTTCCAAAATCTAAAATTTTTCCCTGCTTTAAATTTCCAGATGAAATTAAGTCAACTTTTTTCAAAACTACTTTTTTTTAAAAAAAAAAAAAAACTCTTCCTAACATTTTCCCAAACATCAGCAATTATGGGGAAAATTTCAAATGCCTCATCTTCAATGTCAAAAAACCACACTCAAAAACAATAGATTTTAGTCCCCTTATTTGTAACCCTTTCCCAAAACATAATGACTGTAAACAAAAAATTTCCCAAAAAGGGTTTTTAGCCTTTTTAATTTTTTACTTTCATTTTAAAGTTTGCTATAAGGGGTTTTAAAACCTATTAAAAATCATTGTAAAAATCCCGGGAAAAAAACCCCCCCTATAAATAAAAAAATTACTAAATTACACAAATTTGTGTTATTATTTTTAAATAAAAAATAAAGAAGCGTTTAAGGGAAAAAGGGGCTATGGCAGCGCGGGCAGGGTGGGGAAAGGAACGAGAGTATTGGGCGGTAAAAGGGGGGGAGGGATGATAAAGTGGGTTTTACAGAAAACACCGGGGCCCAGGGGATAGAGGGCAGCAAGAGTTGAGGTAGAAAGGGTTTGAAGGTATCATCAGAGTTTGTGAAGAAAGTCAGTTGTTGTCAATAAAAGAGAGCCCGGATGAAAGGTGGTCCATCAATGAGAAGGGGAAAGGGAAAAGAGAGAGGGAGGGAAAAGAAGACGACGACGGGGGTATATTCTGCGTTCTGTTAAAATGGGAGTCTAAAAGAATGTGGCTAAAACCCATAATGGAAAATGACAATTCCCCACAGAGAGGGGCAGGGCCCCTCTCCATGAATAAACCCTGAGTAAAAAACGGGGTATGGCCCAAAGTAAGACGGGAGAGATTAGTCCCCAACCTCGGGCACTGGTGAAAGTTAGTTAGTTTAATAGTTTATTATGCACCCCATACCCACCTTGGGGGGGGGTTTGTCAAAAGATTAAAGAGGCACAAATGGGGTCCAGGGGGTGGGCCAAAATTTTTATGGCTGAGCAAATTTAAAAAGGTAATGAATTCACAATTTACAAAGCTAATGAACTCCAGGTTGGGGAAAATTACAAAAAAGGGAAAATTTTCCCGATATTAAAGGGACACAATGAACTAGGTACAAGGTAATGAAATCACAAGTTACAAAGGTAATGAATACTGTAAGAATGGTTACTTTCGTTTATACATGGCTTCAATCATGAACAAATTTTAAGAAAAAATTTCAATTTTACACTTCCACACCCCCGGGCACAACTGTATTTAGTTATTGGTGCAAAAAATTGATTGTTGAATACACTTACAAGAGGCCAGTAACCTATACTAAAATTTTAAAAGACTGAAGCTTTTTTTACCGGGGCGGTGACCCAAAGTTGTTTCCAATGGGTTGTGAAAGGGGGGGTAGCTATTTCAGCAAAATAGTCCTAAATGGAAAAACCCTATATAAAAAGGGAGGGGCATGTACTGCTGACCGTGCCGCAGTGTCTGGCCCGTTCATTGCCCTGTCTCAACAGACCAGGGACCAAAAAAAAACTATCTTTATGCTTGGAAGGATGCGGCGTAGCCCAAAATTTTGGTACGGAGGGCCCAAGGGGTGAGGTGTATCAAATTTCTGTATAGCCTATAAAGCCCCCAGGGGGGTCTAGAAACCAAAATGATGACACGGGCCCTAGATGAAATTTAGGGAAATAAGTGCTGCAAGAAGGCACACAATTCAGCGTAAAGAAAATTACCCGAAGAGAAAATCCCCTCGTATGAAGCTGCCGGAAAACTGCTGCAAATCCTACCCCCGCAGAGACTTAGAGCCATTGTGTACACTTCAAGGGCAGAGAATGAAATGGAAGTGGTCAAAAAAAAAAAGAGAGGGGAAGCTCCCATAGCAGTTGGGCTTTAGAGCAAGGGAGTGAGAAAAACGACTGAACAGTAACTTCCCGGGGGGTTGGAAAAAGTGAGTGACATGAACATAGAAGGTGGTAATTGAGAGAAGCAAGAGTGAATGTGGTAAAGGGGAAGAAAAGGGACGGAGCAAAACAGGGCGGGAACAAATAATGTTACTAATATCGGCCCTTTTCTAAAAAGGGAAGGATTGCGGAGATAGAGAGCGTTTGTGCGAAAAGGGGCAATGGGCATCAAGCGATGGTAAGGAGGAACGTTCGCTTCTGATAGAGGCTCTCCAACAGGGGAAGAGAAAAAGCCCAAGGCATAAACGTAATCCTTGGTATGAAGGGGTTTTGGCTAAGAGAGCAGCAGGAGAGGCCGCTGAAAGTTTGTCACCATAATCAAGTTTCGATAAAATGAAAGGGGGGAATGTAGGCGAAGGGAGAGTTCGAGATCAGCTCCCCATGAAAGAGGCAAGGGTTTAAGAAGTTCAGCCGGTTTGACAAGTTTGCCTTCAGAGAAGTAATGTGGGGTTTTCCAGGATAACCTACGGTCAAAGAGGGGCCTAGAAACCTGACTTTTCACGTTCAGGGATACGGGAGCACAGAGGTACAAAGGAGATCGGAGATGACAGAACATCTAGTGAAAGTAATTTGGTGAGTTTGGTACTGGAAAATTTAAACCCATGTGTGGTGGCCCAGTTGCAAACACGGTCTACCGCATGTTGGAGAGAAACTGTAATGAGGTGACAGTCAGCGCCTGCAAAATGCAATAGCAAAAGTCATCAACATAGAGTGATGCCAAATTTTGGATGGAAGACTAGAGGCCAAATCATTTTATAGCAAGGAGAAAAAGTGTTGTGCTCAACACACCCCTGGGGGACACCTCTAGCTTGGATAAAGTCCGGGGAGAGCACATTAACCCGAATACACAAATAACCCGCACATAAAAGACAGAAGCTTACGACGACGTTTCGGTCCGACTTGGACCAAGTCGGACCGAAACGTCGTCGTAAGTTCTGTCTTTTATGTGGCGGGTTATTTGTGTATCGTTCCAGTAAACGGTTATTGTGCCTTTTGTTATTTATTAACCCGAACATGGAAATGTCTGTCAGTTTAAAAAGTTCTTAAGGAAGGATGGTATATTGCCTCGAAGGCCTAAGGAGTGGGCTTGGGACAAAATATTACCTCCAAGTTGTGTCATATGCCTTCTCAAGGTCAAAAAATATGGCAATAACTGAGTGGTTACTCGCAAAGGCATTATGAACATACGTATCCAAGTGTAGTAAGGGGTCTATGGTAGAACGCCCCTTACAAACGCCATATTGATGAGTGGAGAGACTGTTGTGTGTCTCTAAATACCACACTAAATGTCTATTTACCAGGAGTTCCATCACTTTGCAGACTGCACTGGTAAGAACAATGGGACGATAGTGGGAGGCTTCATGTCCCGTAGTACCCGGTTTGCAGAAAGGGAGAACAATGGCAGATTTCCACAGCTGTGGAAGAACTCCCTGTGACCAAATAAGATTGAAAAGGAGTAATAGGAACTGCAAAGGGCTGATGATGTAAATGTTGTAGCATACGAATATTTAATGTTGTCGGACCCAGCTGCCGATAATCGGCAAGTGAGAGGTTTTTGCCTCCCGTTCCTGAAGTGAAAAAGGCACATTTTACTGTTACTTCTCTGAGGGAAGGAAAGTCCAAGGGTGCTAAACTTTTCTTGCAGACATTAAGGAAAGAAACGAGGGGCATAGATGGAGCCCCTGAGAAATACGGACCAGATGATTGCCAATTTCATTGGCAACATCCAGTGGGTTTGCTATATCAACACCGGCAACCCACAGAACAGGAGCCGGGTCAGGAAAATATTTACCACTCTGTTTTTGTACTTTTTTCCAGACTGCACTCATAGAGGAAGCAGAGGTGATGGTGGAGACATAATCTCGCCAGCAAGTGTGTTTAGGGATCACGGATGACATGGCGAGCGATCGCACGCTTCTGCTTAAAATCAAGAAGTCTCTCTGTGGTTCTATTGTACTGGTACCTGCCCCACGCAGTGCATTTGAAATGTACTACACAAGCACAAGCAGGAGACCACCAAGGCACGCATTTCTGAGAATGCCCGCCTGAAGTTTGGGGTATGAATGATAACTGCAGTTAAAAACAAAGGATGAGAAAGGTGAAAAAAAGCTCATCAATGAAGGACAAAAAAGGAATTTGGGGAGAAAAGGGTTCCAATTTGCCTGTCAAATTGCCAGGGGGTTAGAAGGGTGGTAAAATATGAAGGGGAAGTAAGAATGTTTGGGGAAATGACGCTGTCATGTAAACTGGGAGAACAGACCGGGTGAAGTCAAATGCTGTGGGGGAAAGAGAGTGAGAGATCAATGCAAGAGAGAGTATGATCCGAGGTCAAAAGGGTGTGAGTCCTGTTTTTAAAAAACATGGAGGGGGGGGGGTTAACAAAAAAGACTCCAACTAAATGCCACGGAAATACAGTGAACCCCCCAGAGGAAATGTGGGCATTAAAACCCAAGAAACAGAAGTGGGGGGGGTATCAAACAAAAAAGGCAAATATCTGGGATAGAAAATGCCCGAAAGGAGAGATAAAAGAACAGAGTGTATACCACCTATCAAGTGGTAGGGGTGTGTGTAAGCAGCGAATACGAAAAATAGCTGTGGTAGGGAATATCAGTGGTAGAAGAAGGGACTTCATTAAAGGCCCCATCAGGAAAAGTTCTGAAGAATACAATAAATTATAGCCTGAGAGGGGATAGAAACGGCAGAGTGTAATTTTGGTCCCTGTAAGCAAACCCCAACAGGGGAAAACTGGGAGAGCAACATCTGAACTCACCCCGATTATCCTGGGGCCCACAAATTTCCCTTAAATAGGCCAGACTGGAACAAAAAATTACCTAAAATCTGCGGGTAAGGGTCCCTACGGACTAGGGGGGTTTAAAAAAGTCCACGTGCGGTGGCAAAGGGAAAAACGTTAAGTAGCAAAGAACGGTGATTGGGAAGGGAAAGGAGTTGCGCAGATGGAGAAGAAAAAAGAAAGGAACAGGGGTAGATCAGGGGTCCTTTGAGGGTTTTGGGTTTTTTTTTGCAATATATTCAAGGTTGCTTCAAGTGTTTCGAGTTAGAGCATATATGGGAGACATATTGAAGAGGGAAAAGGAGGAGAAGTTTGGAAAAGTCGAACGTAATGCACGTCCCAAGGTGGGGGAGGGCGAAAGGGTGGGGAAGGGAGAGGTGTGGGAAAGGAAAATGAGGCAGAAACCTGGGAGGGGGCAAAAGGGAAGAAATTGGGAGGGGACAGGGGGGGAAAACACAGTACGAGGAGGATAAACCCTCCAACTTGAAAACGAGCCATAAAAGGGGGGAAGACCCGGGTACAGAGACCGGGAAGGTAAAATGTGGGGTGGATAAAGGGAAAGGAAAAGGGTTTAAAGGAGATTTTTTGGCCCTTGAGAAGTGGGGGACGACTGGGAGGTCTTCTCGATACCGGGGTTTGTGGGGGAGAACACAAAGAGGTGAGGACAATTTGAGGAGTTGAATGGGACGTCTAACCCCAGAACACAAAAAATTAATACAAAGTGACTAGGGGACTGGAAACCCACGAGGAGGCTGCAAAGATGTGACCCCCAAAGTGGGGGGACATTTTGAAACATGAGAAAAAGAAACACGGGACAGTCCCCTTTGGGACGGGTGAAAACCGCCTAGCATAAGGGGAGACCTTCTGCCCTCTGAGGAATGAATTTCCCCACTCATTTAAGTAGACCTGGAACGGCGAGAGTACGAAGGGTGAGCCTCATGAAATTAACAAGAGGGAGTTTGACTGAAAGAGTATTAGAATGGTCATCGGCACCACAGACGGGCTTTCGGTATAGATCGCATATTTTGCTGGGTGGCCAAATCACCAGCAAACCCAACACTTTGAGTGTAGGGATCACCTTTCCGAACTTGAAACCCGATGTCCTGCTACATAAACAGAGGAGGGGATTTCCGGGTGTCAAAAGTTAAACGACCCACTTGCAAGGGTATTGTCTTGCCCGGGGGCGGGAAAAACATAATGTCTACCTTGAGAATTGGGATCTGGAGTTCCAGCGTTCGAGAATGTCAGTGCCCAGTCTGGAAATTCTGTTGGACTATGGTTGGGGGGCAGAAAAAGTACCCTAAAAGATTAGGGAATGATGTTTTTCGATAGTGAAGGAATAGATCGTTGTGAAAGAAGAGAAAGATCATGAGCTTGGGTAGAATTCTGGACTGTATGATCAGTCCCTCTTAAGAGAAAGAAAAAAAATATTTACCAAACGTGGCTAGGAGCGCTTTCCCCAATACTATGATGGGGAAAGATGGGCAGTAGAAGAATCATCTTAAAGTAAAAAAAATTTAGTCCAATGTGTGGTCCGAAACTGATTGGAGGGGTGCATAGTTCGGTTTTTTCCCGAGAAATGGGAAGGAAAACAAGTTAATCTCGGATTTTTGTTGACGTTTAATGTGGGCCCAGGTCGGTTTACGTGGGATGGACTGGCGATTCGAAAATCGATGCACATAGGGGAGAAGCCGGAAGCATGCAAAGGAGAGTGGGGTCCAAATCAAAGGGTCGTGGAACCCCGGTACCTGAAGGGGGAGGAAACAGCAGGGCAAGGGGACGGGGCCCCTTAGGAGGCCCAAAAGACGAGGGAAGGTCAGAACGGGGTGTGGTAACAATAAGGACCCAGGGGAAAGCGGGGCATGGTTTTGGGACTCAGGGTTGGGTTTTCTTTCTTTTTTTTTTTTAAAAAAAAAAAAAAGAAAGAAGAAAAAAAAAAAAGGGGGGACCGGGGAGGGATATTCCTAGGAGGAATGAAAGGGCCAGAAATCTTCCTCCACCCCCAAGGGACCCCACTGCAAGTGCGCAGTGCAGCAGGGAAACCCCGTCCCATCCCCTACCCTTCACCCAGAAAACCCAGCAATCCGGGTTTAGAAACCCTCACATTGCCGAGCTCCCTCAGTGGACAAAAGAGGAGGGGGGCCCCGGATATCCACCACAAAGCATCCTCCTTGGGCCCACCACCCCGGGAAATCAAAAGGGGCTTCCAGAGATACACCCTCGCCAAAGACCCCCAAAAGCCACCCTCCATGATCCCGGAGGGGATCGGGACACCCCAGGTACCAGATCCCACGGCAAACTATGCCCCCCGCCAAAAACCCCAAAAATGAAATGGGATGGACCCCGGTACCCTTTCCCCTACCATAAAAAGTGTCCCTTGGGGAAAAAAACCCCCAAAAGGGCCAAAAACAAAGGGCAAAATAGAGGGGTGGGGAGGAGGGGGGGAAAGGAAAAAGGGGGGGATGGGAAAGGGAAGGGGGGGTTTGGGGGGGTAATTAGGTTCAGTCGAGGAAGGAGACCAACAGGTCAAATTTTCCTCAGCCCAAGAGCCTCTTCACTATGCCAGGACCCCCCCTTGAAGAGGACACAAATTGTAATACTTTGTTTTTGTTTTGCTACCTCCATTATAAATCTTATAAAAAAAAAATTTCCCTATTACCTAACTTTTGCAATGTTTGAATTAATTAGCATTAGAATTACCCTCCATACCGTAAAAAACAGATATCAGAAAGATTAGGTTTAGTCCCCGAAACCCTGGAATGCTAGTGGTTTCCTTCTCTTTTATTTTGTATTTTTTTTGTAAACCTCAATTGAAAAACTTTAAAATGAAACAAAAAATTTTGAATTTTCTATTAGAAGGGGTTGATATAAGAACTCTGGTTTATTTAAAGAGGTTTTTTTTTTATTTTTTCATTCCAAGGATTGAACTGCATTTTGGTTCCACTAAGCTGGGTCACTAAACCATAAAACACCCAAACTAGGCCCCATTGAACAGTGAAAACATTTTTTAAACTGGATTAGGTAAGTTAGGGGGTATAGGACCTTTTCAAGGGGGTCCCTGGCGTGTGAAGGGCTCTGGTCAGGAATTAGCCCTGTCGGTCTTTTTCCTCAGACCAAACCCTAATTACCCCCCATTTCCCCTCCCCTATCCCTCCTCCCCATCCCCCCTTTTTTCCATTCCCCCTCCTCCTCCCCCCCCCCTCCCTTTTCCCCTTCCCTTTTTTTGGGCCCTTTGGGGATTTTCCCACGGGCGCACTAGTTCCCTGGGTGGGGAAAGGACACCGGGGGTCCATCCCATTCCATTGAGGTTTTGGCAGTGGCCAGTTTGCCATGGAATTTGGATTGCCGGGGGATGCCCCGACCCCTCTCCGGACCCCGGGTAGCTTTGGGTTTATCTTTCGGGCACGGGGTATCTCGGAAGCCACTTTCGGATTCCCCGGGGGGGTGGCCGAAGGAGGTTTTGTTTTGGGGGTACCCGGAACCCTCTCTTTGTCCCCGAGGTAGTGGCAGATGTGGGGTTTGCTTTTCCGGGGATTGCTGGTTTATGGCATAAAGGGTAGGGTATGGCGGGGGTTTCCCATGCTGCATCGCGCTACTAGGGGTGAGAGGTCCTCTTGGGTGGGGAGGGAGATTTGGGGCCCTTTCATTCCCCCGGGGAACTATTCCTCCCCCGCCCCCCCCTTTTTTTTATTTTTTTTTTTTATTTTTTATTTTTTTTTTCTTCTTTCTTTTTCTTTAAAAAAAAAAAATCAAAGGAGAAACCAAACCATGGCACCCCTAGTCCTGAACCCCTCCCCCGGGCCCCTTCTTGTCCCGCACCCCTTCTGACCCTCCCTTGTGTTGACCCCCTTTTTGGGACCTACTGATGCCCCTGTACCTTGTGGTGCGTTTCCTCACCCGCTTCAGATACCGGGGTTGATGACTCCTTCGTTTTGTCTAAACCCGCCTCCTTTGACTATCTTCCGGTTCTCCCCTCGGTAGGGCAATTTCAAATCGCCTGCCCATTTCACCCCGGACCAACTCGGCCCTACCCCTAAATGCCAAGTCAATTCCTGATGATGTCCTTCGTTACCTTCCCATTCTACTGGGAAAAAAGACCGCACGTCAAGCACCCCTCTCCACGCTCAGTTTTCAGACCAAACAATGGACTAATTCTTTTTTTTAAGACGCTTCTTCTTCTCCCACCTTTCGCCATGTATTGGCAAAGCGCTCCTGGTCATGTGGTAAGATATTTCATTTCATGCTTCAAGAGCGTATGCGATGTCACTGCAGATGCCCCCAACTCATATTTTCTCTCCTTTCGAATATCGTACTACCCCATATATTGAAAAAAATTTTTCTCTCAATTCTTGTAGTGGTAGGGCATTCGCCCCCTACCCTAGTCCAACAGAAATTTTCCCGTCATGTGGCAATGACATTTTTTTAACGCTGGAACTCCAGGATTCCCAATTTCCCCAAAATAGACACTTATGTCCTTCCTGCCGGGGGCAGAGACATTACCCTTGCAATGTGGCTCATTTAACTTTTGACAGCGAGAACTCCCGTCGTTGTATATGTCCGGGACATAGGTTCAAGTTTCGAAGGTGATCCTACACCGCAACAAAATTTGAAATTGTGGCTTTTGGTCACCCCGCGAAATTGCAGTTTATGGCCGAATGCCCGTCTGTGGTTCCGAGCCATTCTAATACTCTTGCAGTCAAACCAATCTTTCCTTAATTGTAATGAAGTACCTTTCGTACTCCCGCCGTTGCCAGGTCTACTTAAATGAACTGAAATCCGTTGCCTCAAAGAGGGAGAAAGGGTTTCCCCTTTTGCTATGGCAGTTACTCATCCGCCTCCAAGGGAGTACCCCTGTTTTTTTCTCGTGTTTCCAAACATCCCCCCCCTTCTGGGGTCCCATCTCTGCCCTCCTCTGTTTTACCCTCCTCCACTACGGCATTAAATTTTTGTGTCCTTGGTCTGACGTCCCGACTCAACTCTTCTGTTTCACATCTTTGCGTCCTTCCTCACAAGCCCCCGTATCAAAAAGACCCGTACAACACCCAAACCAAACGCCCCCCCCTACTCAGAAGTACAAAAAATCCAATTTTTCCAAAAACTTCTTTGCCCCCCTTTTTCCCCTTTTTCCACTCCCATTTTCCTTTTTAGTCTTGTACCCAGTTCTTCCCTTCTTGGCTCTATTACAAGTGAGGAGATTACCCCCCCCCCTTTTACTTGCCTTCCCCCCCCGTCCCCCCCCAAGTTTCTCCCTCTTCTGCCAAACCCCCCGGTTTCTGCCTCTTCGTCCCCCCCCCCCCACACTTTTTCTCCCGCCCTTTCACTCTTCCCCCCCCCCTACTTTGGTACAGTCCTTACTGTCCCTCTTTTCTCAACCTCCTCCTTCATTTCCCCAAAATGGTCTCCTAAATCTTTGAATTCAGAAACCTTGAACCCTTTCAGAATATATTTCAGAGACTAAACCTTCAATGGACACTGATTCACTTCCTGTTTCCCCTTTTTCCTCCCTCCTCAAAAAACCCCTTCTTTGCAACCCGTTCCTTCGCACTTGAAGTTTTCCAATGCCACCCCACGTTGACTTTTCTAACCCCCCTTTGTCCAAGGTGCCTTACCTAAGATTTGATATTTTCTTCTCGCCAATCATGGCCTATTTACAGTGAATATCCCCGCCTCAGGGGTAACGGGGGACTTCAGATGTTGCTTTCCGGTTTTCCCCTGTTGGCGCTTGCTTCAAGAACCAAAATTCACTCGGCTGTTTTCCAACCCATCTCAGGCTATAATTTATTGTATTCTTTGGATCCTTTTCAGATGGGACCTTTAATGAAAGTGCCCTTCTTATACGCAATGATATTCCGTACTGTCAACTATTTTTCCATACCTCGTGCATTAACCCGCAGCCCATCCCTTGAATAAGTGGTTTACAAAATGTTCTTTTACTCTTCCTTCCGAGATTTTCTTCCAAGACTTTGCCTTTTTGTTTTATCCTTACCACCCCCCTTTGTTACTTGGTATTTTAATGCCACCATTTCCTTTGCAGGGGGGCTTATTGTGGGCTACGTGCATCCAGTTGGAGGCTTTTCTCCCTCTCACCCCCCCCATGTTTTTTAAAAACGGGTCCCCACCCATTTTGTCCTCGTACTCTACTCTCTCTTGCTCGATCTATCAGTTGCTTTCCTCCACTGCACTAGACTTCCCTGGTCGGGCTACCAACTTGCATGACAGCGATCATTTTCCGATCATTCTTACTTCTTCCTATTTCCCCCCTTTCCCTAGGCCCCGCTGGCAATTTGTCGGGGAAATTGGGGTCTTTACTCACCCTATGCTTTTTTTGGGTTCCTTTTCATTTCCCCCATTGATGACTCCCCACACATCTTTCGACGTCGTTTTTTAAGCAGTTCTCATTCATACCCCAAACCTCAGGGAGGGATTTAGAAGTGGTGCCTTGGGGGTCTCCTGCTTGTGCTCGTGCAGACGTTTGAAACGTGCTGATGGGGCAGGGGAACGGTACAATGAACCGCTGGAGATTTTTGATTTTAAACAGAAGCGTGCGATCGCCCCCGTGTATCCATGAAGAAAAGATGTTGGGGAGACTTGTTTCCACCTCACCTCTGTTTTTCTATGAGGCAGTTGGAAAAAAGTGAGGAAATTTAGTGGTAAATATTCCCTGACCGCTCCTGTTCTCGGGGCGCTGGTGTTGATGTAGAAAACCCCCTCGACGTTTCCATTGAATTGGACAATTGGTCCGTATTTCCCCGGGGGCCCCCTCTATGCCCCTCTTTTTTTCCTCAAAGTCTGCCCGAGAGTTATACCCTTTGGCTTTTTCTCTCGAGAAGAACAGTATAATGTGCCTTTTACACTTTAAGAATGGGGGAAGCTCCAGCTTGCGTCTCGGGACTGGGCCCGACGACATTTTATTGTAAAGTTACAACTTTACATCGGTCGCCCTTTAGTCCTTACACTCTTTAATCTTATTTGGGCACAAGGGGTTTTTTTCCCCACTGTGGAATCTGCCCCTTGTTCTCCCTTTCCCCAAACCGGGTACTACAGGACTGAGCCTCCCCCCTATCGCCCCATCGCTTTACTAGTGCAGTTTTGCAAAATGATGGAACGTTCATAAATCGACATTTAAAGGGTTTTAGAGCACACAACAGTCTTCCCCTAGTCAATTGGCTTTTTAAGGGTCGTTTACAATGACCCCTTACTGCTTTGGGTAGTTTTTTCGTAATGCCTTTTCGAATAAAACACTCGTTATTTCCCTATTTTTTTGACCTTTAGAAGGCATATGACACAACTTGGGGGTATTTTTTTGGCCCAGGCCCCTTCCTTAGGCCCCCGAGGAATTACCTCCTTCCCTTTAAAAACTTTTTATGACAGACATTTCCGTGTTCGATCAATAATGTTCTTTCCCCCGGGCTTCGTCCCAAATGAAGGTTCCCCCAGGGTTTTGTTCTAAGCACAACATTTTGTCCTTGCTATAAATGATTTGGCCTTGTTCTTCCACCCAATTTTGGTCATCACTCTATGTTGATGACTTTGCTATTGCTTGTGCAGGGGCTGCTGTCATCTTATTGCAGTTTCCTCTAGCAGCGGTCGACCGTGTTTTCCCCTTGGGCCACCCGCTGGGTTTAAATTTTTAAGACCAAAAATCACCAATTTCTTTTACTAGCGCTCGGATCTCCGATATCTTTGTATCTCTTGGCTCCTGTTCCCCCGAAGTGATAATCAGGTTTTAGGGCCCTTTTTTTGACCGTCGGTTATCCGGAAAACCTCACTAACCCTGAAGGCAATTTTCACAGCCGGTAAACCTTTTAAACCCTTGCTCAACTTTCCCGGGGGGCTGATCGTCGAACTTGCTTCGCCTACATTTAGCCCCCGTTTTATCAAAAAAGATTTGGTGACCAATTTTTCACGGCCTCTCCTGCTACTCTCTTAGCCCTTTAAATCTACCACACCAAGGATTACGTTTGTGCCCGGTGCTTTTTGCTCTTCCCCCGTTGAGGCCCTAAAAGAAGCAAATGTTCCATCCTTGTCGACGCCGTGATGCCCCTTGCCCTTTGTACTATGTTGCTCTCACGTCTAAAAAAATCCTTCCCTTTATGAATGGTCACCGATATTAGTAGACATTCTTATTTGTTCGCTCCCCCGTTGCTCCCTCCCCTTTTCTCTTTTTCCTACATTTCCCCTTTCTTTCCCCTTAGTTACCACCCTTTTTAATGTTATGTAGCATCTCACTTTTAAGACCCCCCTGGGAAGTTCCGCTTTCGGGTTGTTCTTTCTCACTCCCTTGCCGAAACTCAAAATGCCTAGGTGGTTCCCCCCTCTTTTTCTTGATCATTCCCCCTCCCTTTATGCCACCACGTGTACACAGATGGCTCAAGTGTTCAGCGGCATCGGGTTGCAGCAGTGTTTCCGGCAGCGTCTGCGGGGGGATTTACTATCTTCAGCTAGCTTTTTATGCTGAACTGTATGCCATTCTTGCAGCACTTTTGTATCGATCTATGCCTGTGTCATCATTTGTGTAGTCTCAGACTCCCCTTGTGCTTACGGGATACGAAAATTTGATACATTCATCCCCTTGTTCTCCTATCAACTTTTCTACGCCTATCTACCAAAAATAAAGATATTGTTTTTTGTTGGGTCCCCGGTATGTCGACGTACGGGGAATGAAAAAGCAGACATCTGCGCGGTCAGCGTACATACCTACCAAAATTCCCATCGAGGGGGTTCATTTTGGAATTTTGCTGCATAGCTACCCCCCTTCACACCCGTTGGCAAAACGTTGGTCAATCTCTCGGAACAAAATTATTCTATTAAAACCAGCATGGTTTTTGGCCCTCTTTTGTCCCTCAGTGCCGAGGTTGGGGGAAACCCCTCTTTCCCCTTCGCATTGGGCACATCGTCTTACCATGGGGATCTCTGGGGAGGCACCCCCCGTTCTCTCTGTGGCAGTGTCAAGTTCCAGTATCGATTAGCCACATTTGTTAGACTGCCCTTCTATCAACGAGACGCAGAATTTTTCCTCCAAAGCGTTTCATTCTCCTTTTTCTTTACCTTCCCTTTTTGCTGAGGGGCCTCTTTAACCCGACTTCTCATTGATTCTGACAACGAGATTTACTCCACAAACTCTGATGATACTTTTCACACTCCCCTCAGCCCTTTCTAGTTCAGTCTCTTGCTGCCCTTTACCCTCTCACCATCCACTGCCCCGCTGTTATCCGTAACCTATTACTCATCCATCTCCCTTTTGCCACCTGATGCCCTCGCTTCCTTCCTGCCCTGCAGCGCTGTATAGCCCTTGTGGCTTAGCGCTTCTTTTTTATTATAATAATAATATGGGTATAGGAAGGGGAAAACAATGAGCGTGGAAGTAATGATTTTAGGCTTCGATATCATGAATCCTATGAATAACAGTCATCAAGTTACTCTGGATAATGATAACAAACTGTGTCAAAGAGAAGGTGAATAGGAAAAAGGTGTATTTTACACTACCTAGGTAGTAGGTTGGTAGACAGCATCTGCCCAGGGAGGTACTACCGTCCTGCCAAGCGAGTGTAAAATGAAAGCCTGTAATTGTTTTACATGATGGTAGGATTGCTGGTGTCCTTTTTTCTGTCTCGTGAACGTGCAAGATTTCAGGTACATCTTGCTACTTCTACTTACACTTAGGTCACACTACACATACATGTACAAGCATTTATACATATACCCTCTGGGTTTTCTTCTATTTTCTTTCTAGTTCTTGTTTATTTCCTATCTCCATGGGGAAGTGGAACAGAATTCTTCCTCCGTAAGCCATGCGTGTTGTAAGAGGCGACTAAAATGCCGGGAGCAAGGGGCTAGTAACCCCTTCTCCTGTATATATTGCTAAATGTTAAAGGAGAAACTTTCGTTTTTCCTTTTGGGCCACCCCGCCTCGGTGGGATACAGCCAGTTTGTTGAAAGAAGAAAGATTTTATACTAATAGCCAAAGTGCCAGAAATAAAATTAATTACATTCAGTAGTGTGTGCAGAGAACTTTGATGTTATTACAATAACTGAACCCTGGTATAATTTAAAGAGTCGGGATATGACTGCTGAATGCCACATTCAAGGGTTTAAGTCCATGTAGATATAATGGGAAAGGGGGTGGGGCTGCATTATATGTACGAGAAAATATAAATTGTTGCATAAAAACAGCTCAAAAAAATACATGGATTAGTAACAAAATCCAGGTAAAATTTCTAAAAGTCAAGTAAAATTAATTTTAGGTGTAGAACATGACAGAGGGAGACTTCTTTAGAACAAAATTGTTAAGATTTCTAGACACAATAACATAGTAATAGTGGGGATTTTAACTTTAGTCAAATTGAATGGAGTTCTTTGAAAGGTAATCTGGAGTCCAGTAACTTTCTGGAATTAATTCAGGACTGCTTTCTCAAACAGTGTAACAGTCTACCAGAGATGATAATTTGCTTGACCTAATCTTGTCAAATAAAGAAACCCTTGTAAGTAATCTGGAGATCACTAAACAGCTTGCTGCAAGTGATCACATATTTGTTGCCTTTAATATTACCAGAGTGTATGAGAATAAAGAAAATATGGTAAAAATCCCCAATTTTGTTCTGTTGATTTCTGATGAAGTTGGAAAACACCTGTCTAATCTAATGATTTTATTGACAATGATCATACAATACTCACCCTCAACATGGCCGACGCGGCAGGTTGTGTAGCGGGCTAGCTGAGGGATTTTCAAGGATAGCTCCTGGTCAAAGAGGCTGACCAGGTCCCTACTTAACAGAACTCAGTGTGAATGCTTTGAGAAGATACCAGAGCAGCGAACGGACATCCCAGTGCATCGTTTCAGCGTAAATAGTTGAAGTGTTGTGCAGAAGGTTTGGTGTTGTTGAGTCAGAACCAGTCAGCGCCTCCCCCCCTCTCCGCTGGGGGGAGGGGGAGGGCATGTGTAGTAAACAGTGACCCTCTCATAATGCCTCACTCCTGCGCGTCTCCCCCGCCTCACTCCTGCGCGTCTCCCCCGCCTCACCCCTGCCCGTCTCCCCTGCCTCACCCACCCAACTCCCAGCGCCACCCCATCTATAGAGGGTACTTCTCCCCTAACCCACGATGTCAGCGATGGCACTGCAGGAGGAGTGCCAGGCTCACATGAACTTCCACTACAGGGGGCAGCATCGTGGAGTTCGACCGCCAGGCAGCTGTCAGGGGTGCCAGGGGAGTGTGTTTTCGTTCCCAACTTAACATCGTGCACCGAGAGCCTGGAATTCTTCAGTCAACTGGGTCACCAGGACGTTGCCATGTCCTAGGGGAGGGTCTCCATGGGCTTTAATGGAGTCACTGGCTTCTTGGGCCTCTGGAGGGTCGATGGTGCTCGTGCAGCAGCAGATCCCGGGGCAACTTGCGCTGTTTGCAATGGCTTGCTGCCCAGGGAGACAGGACCTACAACATCTGTTGTTGGGGGCAATGGATGAATTCCCTACTATTTGGGAACTGGGTCATTACTCTTAAAATTTTCTATATTTTAATCAGGGGATAACGGGTTTATCATTTTTTCCCTTTAAACTTGGCATGGATTTTGACCAGCCTACCCGGAGCCCCATTACCTTTGTTAAAATTTTAAAATTAAATTTTTTTTTATTCTTACCTTTGCAATTTTTTCATTGGGTGAAACCCCTCTAAACCCGGAGCTCATTACCTTTGTAATTGGGCATGATTATCCCGAGCAGTTCATTACCTTTGTAAAATTGCTCATAATCAAAACTTTGGGGGTTTCCCGGCCCTGGACCAATTAAAGTACCTCTGGAAAACTTTTTAATACCCCCCCCACAGGATGGGTTTTGGGGGGCATAAAAAACAAAATTAAACTAAAAATCCCTACAATAGTGAAGAGATCTCCAAATTTTTGAATTTTTTCCCAAAAATGTACAAATGCTCAGAGTATATTTTTCAGAGACGGGGTTTTATTACATGGTAATTTCATTTTTTGGAAACCCCTGTTTTGGTAAAACCCCTGGGTTTAAACCCAAAAAAACTTATGAGAAAAATGGGGGACGTTCATGGGACCCCCCAAAATAAAAAATAAAAACGGGGAAAAGAATTGTAGCTCACTGTTTGTATGTATTTGTTTTTTTTAAGGGTTAAAATTACAAAGGAACAGGGAAAAAATAGTATTTTTTTACCCCTTAAAAATTTTGGATGAAAGGGGTTTTTCAATTTATTGTGATGGGGCTGGAAGTTTGCTGTGGGCCCCACTGGGGGAAGGGAATGATGGTTCTTATATGATGCCCAAAAAATTTTTTTACTGGAGTGTGCATATATTCTGTTTGGAAACTCTGGGCTTTTCTACCTTAACCCATTAACAGGCTGGGTGGTAAAGGTTAAACCCCCCTTTTCTATTTCACTTTTTAGAAACCCCCTGTTTCTAGATTTGTCAGGGCCCCTTTTTTTTTTCCCGTGGGAAAAAGTCTAACTTTAAATCAGTAAAATCAAATCAGTAAAACAGTCAGCAAATCAGTGGGGTGACACCTGGGGTTTTTCATTTCACAAACTTGTTATTTACCCTTCTTTTAACTGGAAAAAACTGATGCTTCATTAAAGGGCCCTAGGGTCCTTGTTTTTTTTAAAATTTAAATTTAAACAACCCAAACCTTTCTTGCCACTTTTCCCGCAACAATCAATGCCTACTGGGGCCCTGATTCTTGGGAGATACAAGATATGGGAATTTTAAAAAACAAAAAAAATTCACAACACCTAGCTCCCAGGAGAGAATCGACGGGCCGTATTCATAAGGGTGGGGCAGGGGGGGTCGGGGTGGCAGGGGAAAGGTGGTAGGTTCCCCCCCCTAACACAACAGTCTCACCCCGAAACCAGGAGGGGAGCTGACGGAAAAACTTTTCCCTGCCTGCAAACGGAACCAGGACCCACACGTTACTGAATTCACAAACACAATGAGTAACTGCATGTTGCTACTAACAGTAACAAAACCTACAAGAGTTAAAGAGACTAGTGTTTCCCTACTTGACCACATCTGGACCAACACCGTATCCCCTTTAAAATCAGCATAATTACAGATAATACCACAGACCACTACCCTACTTTCCTCATAACAACTCTTGGTAAAATACCCCAAGACACTACTAAAGTCACCTTCAGACTTCACAATGAGGCAGCCATTAATAACTTCACAACAGCAGTAACAAACATTGACTGGCACACTGAGCTAGAAATCTATACAGATATTGACGAATGTTTTAATAATTTCTAAAAAAGACCCAATACCTTTATAACAAGCACTGCCCTAAAAAACTAAACAGATGACAGCTAAGAACTGAACAGTCCCTGGCTATCACCCAGCATTCACAAATCCATAAATACAAAACACCGATATGAAAAACAGTACAGAATGGGTCATATAACCAGAGACCAAACAAAACGTTACTCGTCAATCCTAACCAGCCTGATAAGGGCAAAAAAATTGTATTATGAGAACAGATTATCCAACTTACGAGGTGAATAAAAAAAGACCTGGAAGACCCTATCAGAAATTCTGGGAACAAAAAAGATATCACGACATAGCGAAATAAAATTAGCAAAATCAGATGAACCCCAACTCCCACCAACAGAAACAGCAAACAGACTCAATGATTTCTTCTCCACTATAGGTCAAAACCTTGGCAATAATATCCCAAGCTCAGATACCCCACCAAATGACTACCTCACTGGCAACTACCCGAACACACTGTTCCTAGCTCCGACTAACCCATACTAAGTCTCCCTTATTATCAACGCACTGAAAAACAAGGCAGGAGATTTAAATACCTTACCACCCTTTATATACAAAAAAGCATCACAAGTACTATCACCCTTTATTGCAACATCTTCAAAAAAAATCCATTGAATCTCCACCTTCCCTTTCAGTTTTCAAAAAAAGCAAGGGGCACCCCGATCCCTTTAAAGGGGGGTGACCAAAAAAGGTTTAAAAACTATTTGGCCAATATCCCAAATTTTCACCCTTCTCAAAAAAACTTCGAAAAAATTTTTCATAAATTTAATCTACTCCTACCTATTTTCCCTAAAATTCTCAACCCCTGCCAAATTTTGGGTTCAAAGGCCCAATAAAAATACTAATGTTCATTTACACATGCTAGAAACATATTTACAGGAAAAGGGCCCCCCCTTTACGGGGTTTCCCTTTACGGCTTCCCTAATCGGTCATTTCAAATTTGACCAAGACCGCATTTCCCGGGCCCCCCCCCCCCTGACTTTCTTAAAAGGTTTTACCCCCCCACCTTGTTTTTTTTACATTTTTCGGAAATCAGTAAGCACTAAGCTCTCTTTTGTCTGGAAACTCCAAAAATTTTAAAAGTTTTTAAAAAAATTATTTTATTTTTATAAAACAGTGGACCCCCCCTTTTCGATTACCCCGAATGCGGGCCAAAATTTTTGTAAGTGTTTTTTTTATGTAAGTGCGTTTGTTTCGTGTTTGTTTGGGGGGCGAAAAGGGACTTAAACTTTCTTCACTTTTTCCTTATGGGAATAAAAATTTGGTCCAAATACTGGCACCTAAACAACTTTTGGAGTGAAAAAATATCGTTAAAAAAAGGGGGGCCCTGTACTCGTTTAAAAAAAAACTTATTTTATTCCTGTACTTAAAAAAAACTTAATACCCATGGGGGCCCTGCAGGTACCCCATTTAAAAACAGTAAGAGTGTCTTATGTCTCCAGCGTCATATTTGTAATTTTAATAATTAAACATCGTATGGCCCCTATATTACGTTAAAAAACCCCATTTTCATTTAAACCTTTTATGTTTTTTTTCAAAATTATTAATAAACACCCATACTTTAAATAAAAAAGTTTTAAAAAAAACCCCCCAATAGAATAAATTTAAAAAAAAAATGAGAGGGGGTAGCAAAACGATTGCACAAGTGAGCCTATTAGAAAAGCTTTTTAATTTTAAAAATAAAACCGAGGGCTTTTTAAATGTTTTTTATTACGTTAAAATACACATTTTCATTAATCCTTTCCCTGATATTTTTTTTCCAAAAAATTTTATAATAAACCGTTTCATAACATAAAAAGTGATAAATTAAACCCCACAAATAGAATAAATAAACAAAAATATGAGATGTCGTTTTCCCGATTTAAATTGTACAAGTTTATGCCAAGATTAAAATTTTCTTAATCTAACTAAGAGAAAATGTGTTACGGGGGGGTTTAAATGTAGAAAAAATTTTTCCCTTTTTTATGTTGTAAGTAAGTTTATTCGGTTATACACCCAAAAACAGTTTCATAGTTATCATACAAAAAATTTTGTAGAGAACCCAGGATAACCCCCAAAAAAAACAGAGTGGACTTTTTCCCTTGCCTTCCTCGGGGCAAACATTTTTCTCAAAAAGATTTTTACTGGAATGGGAGTGTTTCTTCTTTATTTATTCTACCGTATCAATGTAGAGACAACCTGTACACAATGTAACTTGTACACAAACCAGACGTGTACACTTTGTTTACAAAACTTACCTTCGCCTGGTTTGTTTACATAACTCTGAGCCTGTCCTCTCTCATGCATTCATTCTTTCTCTCTCTCATTTATTCGTTTTATCTCATTTACTTACTCCTGACCCTACATTAAGACTACAAATATTTTAAGGTAAGTAATGAGTGAACTGTATATACATTTTATCGCTCTGGGATGCTTAAATATCATGGAATATATGTGTGGGTGGGTTGGCCTGGTATGGTAGCCCGGCTGACTACTATACATACCACACTTGATTTTTTACAATAAATACTACTCATCTCACCCTATATTTTAAGGTAAGTAATGAGTGAACTGTATATACATTTTATTCGCTCTGGGATCCCCTTAAAAAATTCATAAAATTGAGGGTGGGGGGGGTGACCTGGTAGGGGTTTCCTGGCTAACAAAACCTTTACATACCAACTTGTTTTTCTTACAAAAAATTTACAAATTGTTTTAAACCCCTAGTTTTAAGACTATAAATATTTTAAGGTAGTAAGATGCACTATGTTGATTTTTATTTTTTTATTTTTTTTTTTGGATGCCGGGTTTTCTATTGCTAACTTAATATATTTAGTGTTAAAACCTTGTTTTTCTAGTTTTTTGAAAGTTTTGAAAGTGGAAAAAAGGGGGTGTTCCACTTTACGGCGGTTTCCGCTTTACGGGGGTTACCCGGGAAAACCAAACCCACCCCGATAAGGGGGGGCCTTCCTGACACTGAAAAATAAGAAAAAAAGAAGTCCCTATGGGGTTTTCCCTTTTGACTTACGTAAAGTTTTTTGATACAGTTGCCCCATGATTTTCCCTTCCACGAAAAAATTGTCACATTTGGGTTTTAAAAGAGGGCCCCCCCTCAACCCTCAATTTCTTATCGAAACAGAAGCCAATATGTGTACCCAAATGGGGCAAGCTCTTCCGCAAAAAACCAATTACTTTTTGGGTGTCCCCCAGGGAAGTTTTCCTTGGCCCTCTTTTTCTTTCCCCTTTTTAATACTTTAAATGACCTCCCAAAAATGCTTGAAATTACCAAACCCACACTTTTTGCAGATGAAAAACCCCCCCATACGTTTCTCTCCCCCCGGGGCCCAGTCACGCTAGCCAAACTGAAACCCCAAATTTTACGGGAAAATATCACCTGGTTGAGGGACAAAACAAACTTACACTAAACATTGACAAAACCATTTCCCTTCGTTTGGTAGCAGAGCTACAGAAAAAAAAAAAAAAAAAAAAAAAAAACCTCTTAACATAACGAAAAAGGGATCACCTTTTACAAACCCTAACGGGGGAAAAATTCTTGGGAACCCCACCTCGATAAAAGACTAAAAATTTCATACCATATACAAAAAATTTCTAAGAAAATTTCCAAGACTGTAGGCATACTTTTGGGGAAGATCCCGGTATTTTTTCCCACAGTAAACCTCCTGGCCCTAACACTCTTTATTTACCCCAATCTTACCTAGGGAAATTTTGTGCATGGGGTCAACAACAAAAACCATTTTCAGACCACTAATTCCCCAAAAAAAGGGCCGCAGTTAGAATGATGAAAAAATTCTCAATACAGCAGCACACTCCCACCAATATTAAAAACACTAAAACCTACTCACCAACAAAAAAACCTTTCTTATTTTTTCCCACTTTTTTACATACTTAGAACATTTTAACCCCTGATTTTTAACCCCCCCCTAAAACATCCCCCTTGCCCCCCCAACAAACAAACACATGACCAAAATAAAAAAGGACAGATCACTCTTTGATGTTCCTGTGCCCCATCTCACGCTATCCCCAAAAACTCAATGAACAAAAAAGGGCCCTAAAATTGGAATTCTTTACCTGTAAATTTTAAAAGAAACACTACCTTTTTTATAAATTCAAGTCTCTTCTCAAAGTTCATTTTTAACTCACTCAAAACCAAATAAATCCCGAAAACTAAAACCATATAAATTGTATATCCAAAATGTTTTAAAAATTTTTTTTCTTCTCTTTTTTTAGAAATTGGTATCCCAGGAGAAGGGGTTACTAGCCTTTGCCCCCGGTTTTTTGGGTCGCCCATACGAAAAGGAAATGGCTTTACGGAGGAAAGATTCTTTTCCACTTCCCCATGGACAATAGAAAAAAAAATAAAAAAGAACAAGAGCTTTTTAAAAAAAGAAAAAAACCCTGAGGGTAGGGATATATATATATATAGGAGGAGGTGCGGGATTCCCCAAAACTGTTGCCCCAGGGGGCTGAGGAAGGGTTTTTAGAGGGGGGTTTCGGACTTTTGTAAGAGAAGGGAGCGAAACAGAATGCCCTTCAAGAGTGTATCAGGTCTGAAAGGGGAAAAGGAAGGGGGGGGAAAGGGGTTTGGGGCCTAGGAAGGGTTGGAGGGAGGGGGTAAAGGAGGTTTTTTTGTGCGGGGGGCTTGGATTTTTCCAGCAGGTTTCGTGAGCGTGTTTGTAGGAGTGAAAGGAGACAAAAAGGTTTTTTAATTTCTTTAGTGCTGTTGGGAGTTTGAGCAAAGTAAAAATTTATGAAGGATTCGGGAAACCCGGGAGGCCGGTTTGAGCCTGGAGTGGGAAAGGGACCCGTTTCCTGCACTCTGAAGGAGGGGGGTTAATTTGCAGTTTAAAAACCCGTAGTGTAAAGCACCCCCTTTGGCAAGGGCCGTGTGGAGTGAATGATGGTGAAAGTTTTTCTTTTTCCCGGGGCCCCCTGCCTTGGTGGGAAACGGCCGGTGTGATTTTTAAAAAAAAAAAAAAAAAAAAAAATCCAAATGTTACTCACATTAATTTACAAAAAATGTTAAAAACCCAACTTTTTTATTTTTTTTTTTAAAAACACTACCCAACAGAAAACTCCATTCGGGCGGGAAAGAACAGCAATGGGGATGCAACCCTATGACCTGTCTTTTTAATATATTTGATTTTAAAAGTTATCTGTTTTTCAATAAAGTCTTTTTCACTGATTTCATCATTGCTTGTTAAACTTTTAAATTAATTGTAAAGGGCCCGCCCGTAATGCTATGCATATAAGTGGCTTTGGCATGCCGCTCCTTTTCCTGTAATTTTTTTTTGTACCTTGTATGTATTAAATTTTTAAATAAAAAAAAAAATAAATAAATAAATTTTAAAGAAGTGTTTTATAAAAATTTTTGCTGCTGGGGGAGAGAACGTTTCACCTACTTTTGGACATTTACCCCCGTTTAAATTTCTAAAAATAGAAACAATGTTCTTTTAGCCCAGCCCCTCCCCAAAAATTTGGAAAAAAAAAAAAAAATTTTTCTTTTTATTTAGAAATAAAGTGCAATTTTCACTTGCCCTGGAATAAAAAAAAAAATTTTTTGGGTTTAAATACTTTCCGAGAATTTTGAGCCCCGTAAAAATTGGGACTTTATCACCTGACGGCAATGTTGGGGTCCTGCCGCTTGCGGGTTTTTTGCCGTATACCTTTTTTTTTCTTTTTTTTTACAAATTTGGGCCCACGACTTTACGATATTAATCTGTTTTTGAGAGCACATCGTAAGATGAAAAATTTTAATTTTGTCGAATTAATTTTTCCCCCTAAGAAATAATGGAAATCAAAAATTAAACCGTTTAAGACCCAAAAAATAAAGAAAAAAAAAATTTTTACCACATGAAATATACCCTTTTTTCCACACCAAAAAAAGGAAACTGCACAATATATATTGGTAATGAAGAATAAAAAGACCCCCTCACCTTTACTGAAGATGTGAAGATGATGGGATGGGAGGAGGGGAGATGTGGAGGTGTATTATTTTTTTTTGGGAAAGGGGGAAACCCTTTCCATAAGGACCAAAGGTGGCTTAATTAGCATTACAAGCACTAAAAATACTTTGGGAAACAAAAAAGCTTTCCCAAGTATGGTGGAAGTTGGAACCCCACTGGCTTGTAAACATTGGAAAATAACTGAAGGGAGGGGAGCTGAGGGCACGCTCAAGGCCCGAGAGACGCGTGGGGCAGATTTGGGACGAAAGAATTTTAAAATAAAGTTTTTTTAACTAGGTCGGGGTTTAAATTTTTACCCCTGACAAGCATCGAAATCGGGTTTTGGAAATATAAAAAAATATGCAGTTTTAAAGTGTTTCCTTTAAATGAAAAATGTTTTGCCCCCACAGTGGGCCTTTTTTTAAGTCACTAACAACTAAACCTGGGGTGGAAGGTACGCGAGTATTTATAGACAGGTTCAGAATGCTGGGTCAGGTGGAGAATGCTGCATCTGACTATTTACCGAGTGGGGTTATAGAGTGTAAAATCTTGGGTAGCTTGGATAAGTATATGAGTAGACCTTCTGCAGTGTTCCTCCATTCCTATGTTCTTATGTGGGATAGCGATGAAGAAGTTTCTTGGCAAGTGGTTTAGCTATGTTATAGAAGCCATTGTTCTGGTTGAAGGCGAGGATTCCAGGATTCTTCGGTATTGAGTGTTGTCTTCTCTGGTGATAAGTCTCGAGTTTCTGTAGTTTATTAAATGGTTGTGTGAATTACGGTGTTGTACACAGGTATTCCTTGGATCATCAGACCTGCTTGCGTATTGGTGTTCTGAAATACGTGTTTGGAGGTCTCTTGATGTTTTGCCCATGTATAATTTGCTGCAGTCATTACAAGGAGTCATTACAAGAAGAAGTCGACAACACTCTTCCTTTCCTTGACATTCTTCTCTGCAAAGCTGACCATGAAATTCGTTTTAAAGTCTATCGAAAACCCACCAACCAAAACGATCTTCTCCACTTCTACTCTCACCACGACACTAAAACTAAACGTGGTGTAATTATAGGCTTTTTCCTGTGAACACTCAGAATCTGCAGCAATGAGTTCCTTGAGGAAGAATGCACTATAATTGAACAAGTATTTTCCAAACTCCACTATCCTCGTCACTTCATCAGAGACTGCAGACGACGGGCATTAAACATCTTCAACACACCCAGAGAAGACACTGCCGAGAAGAGATACATAGTCCTCCCCACCAACTCCATTGCCAAACACGTTTCCAACATCTTTTCCAATACCTCATTCCAAGTATTTACCTCCACAACCACGACCATCAAGGACATTACCAGTGATAGACAGGACAAGCTTCCATCCTCTGCAGGGGTATACATAATCCCTTGTAATGACTGCAGCAAATTATACATGTATGTGGGCATAACATCAAGAGACCTCTAAACACGTATTTCAAAACACCAATACGCAAGCAAGTCTGATGATCCAAGGAATACCTGTGTACAACATCGTAATTCACACAACCATTTAATAAACTACAGAAACTCAAGACACCCAAAATATTAACAAAAATACATTTTTTAAAGATTAATTATAGTTTTACATACACAAAACAATGAGAACTAAATAAAATAAATAAATTAACATTTAAATCACTATTACATACCTTTATTGAAGACTCTTGTTGGCTAATGGAGGAGAGAGGAGGACTCATTATTGTTTGGAAGGGAAATCTCCCTGCATAAAGACTTCAGGTACCAAAGCCCTCTCTGGGGTTACTGCCCTCCCTGCCTGCTAGCCTACTACACTCCATGCCTTCCTCCTACACTCCCTGCCTGCCTGCTACACTCCCTGCCTGCCTGTTACACTCCCTCCCTCCATGCTACACTCCCTCCCTCCCTTCCACACTCCGTTTGGATGAATGAGCAGAAGCTTCCTCATTCGCCCAGAGACAAAGCCAGACTGACGTGTGAATGGCTGGCGACAGCGGGTTGATGCATCCCACACAGCCGATAGCTGGAAACCAAAAAAATGGTCGATAACCGAGTTGGCCGATAAGCGGAAGGGCCGATAACCGAGGGTCCACTGTATTTTATACAATTTTTATGTTCTGATTATTATTATAATCAAAAAGAAGCGCTAAACCACAAGGGTTATACAGCTTCATGTTCTGATAATTACAATTTATAGTAGTTCTTGTGATTTTATAGCCAATCTTTGTTCTAACACTAATATTATGTACTGAAATTGTACTCAGTCACAAACACACTGACAGGTCAACATTTACACCTGCCTTGGTCATTTACTATTGTCTAGGAACATATACAAAGTATTTATAGGTCCCAGCAATGTTTTAGACATGCTGGAGTATATATGAAACTACTTGTAGGGCAGTGTTAAGAAGAGTATTGCTAAACTGCTGACAGGGTATGCAGTGGAGTGACACTTGATGATCTTGCACTGTTGCATGGAACCCTGGCTTTATTTGTTTTCACTGTTACACAAACATGTCTGTGTCTGTCTAGCTATGTCTGTTTTATCTGTCTTTCTGTCTGCCAGTGTGTGTCTGTGTGTGTCAATACGTGGAACAGTCTTCTGAGTAGGGTAATCGAGGCTAGGCCCCTGGGTAGCTTTAAAAATAAGATCTGACAGATATATGAATGGGAGGGGCTGGGTTTGATTGGTGTCCTGGGTACGGGAGTAATTTCTTGGGTAACTCTGGGAAGGAGTGGTTTTGATAAGGACTTGCCTTGTATGGGCCAGTAGACCTTCTGCAGTGTTCCTCCATTCTTATGTTTCTTTTAGTACAGCATTGTATGACCCATGTAATTTATAATAATTCCCTTTAGTTGTGTCTGCTAAATGTTTTGATACAATGGAATACATTTTACTATACATCAAAACTCTGACAGTTAACTCCAAGGCAACCCACATCACTGCCAGTCTGATCTGTACAAGCTATTCCTGCCTCTTCACTGTCTCCCATTACAATTTCATGAGTCAGTTAATTTAGATCTAATTTGCCTGAAAAAGGCTATTAGACATTCTGAATGCTGATAACTTCCTTTTTTCATGAACCTTTAAATGTTTTGATAGATTTGACTTCAATGAAAAATCTTTTTGACACTCTGAACACTGATACGGTTTCTCTCCTGTATGGATTCTCCTGTGATTCATTAGAATATATTTGCCTGAGAAGGTTTTTAGACACACTGAACACTGATATGGTTTCTCTCCTGTATGGATTTTCCTGTGAGTCCTGAGACTTGATTTGCATGAAAATGTTTTTAGACACTCTGAACACTGATGAAGTTTCTCACTTGAATGATCTTTCAAGTGTTCTGAAAGATCTGTCTCTACTGAGAAGGATCTTTGACAAAATAAACATTGAAATGGCTTCTCCTGTTTATGAGCTTTTAGGTGTTTAATTATATATGGCTTAAATGCAAAGGCTGTATGACACTCTGAACACTGATATGGTTTCTCTCCTGTATGAACTCTCATGTGGGTGGTTAGAGCCGATTTTTGTGAAAAGGCTTTTAAGCACTCTGAACACTGATAAGGTTTTTCTCCTGTATGAATTCTCAGGTGTTTTCCTAAAACTGACTTTAACGAAAGGATTTTTTACAAAATGAACACTGATATGGTTTCTCTCCTGTATGACTTCTAATGTGGTTTGTTAGATCTGACTTTACTACAAAAGCTTTTTGACAATCACCACACTGATATGGTTTCTCTCCCGTATGAGCTCGCATGTGGATAGTTAGATTTGATTTTTTTGAAAAGGCCTTTAGACACCATAAACACTGATATGGTTTCTCTCCTGTATGAACTCTCATGTGAATAGCAAGATCTGTTGTATTTGAGAAGGCCTTTACACACACTGAACACTGATGAGACTTCTCTCCTGTATGAACTTTTAAGTGTTTTCCTAGATTTGACTTTCTTTTAAAAGCTTTTTGGCAAATTGAACAGTGATATGGCTTCTCTCCTACATGAGTTATAAAATGTTTTGTTAGATATGACTTTGTTGAAAAAAATTTTTGACACTCCGAACACTGATGTGGTTTTTCTTTCGTATGAATACTCATGTGAGTGGTTAGGTGTGATTTTTGTGAAAAGACTTTTAAACACACTGAACACTGGTAAGGTTTCTCTCCTGTATGAACTCTCATATGGATAGCTACATATGATTTTTCTTTAAAAGCCTTTTGACACACTGAACATTTAAATGGTTCATCTCCTTTTTGAACTCTCATGTTGGTGGTTAGATCTGACTTCTTCAAAAAGGACTTTAAATACCCTGAGCAATGATAATATTTTTCTCCATTATAAATGCCTAAGTGTTTTCTAGATCTGATTTTACTGCAAAGACTTCTGAACACTTTAAACATAGATATGGCTCCAGACTTTCATAAATATTCATGTGACTTTTAAACTTGATTTCATGACAAAGTTTCTTGAGTGAGAACTTTCACATTAATATAGTATGTATTTATCCATGTGCTAATTTTACCCGTAAGATCCATTAAATGGTGCATAAAAGGATGCAAACTGTGCATAAAAAAAGATAGAAGATGGAACAAAATTTTGCTTGTTAATAAAACTTAAGTGTAAAAGACAAATATAAAGAAATGAGTATGAAAAAAAAAAAAAGCCCAGAGGAAAAATGAGAGACAAAACAAAGTTCCCAATCCTTTACATATGATGACAACTTCGATGGTGCAGATATAATCCCTAAACAATAGACGGTAATGAAACCTCTGAAAACCAGGTTAGGAATCTACAAACAGATGTTGGCAGAAAAACACAACAGAACCAGACAAGATAGTATCATGGGTCATAAAAGGACGTTAAAAAAAACTAAGGGATCTTCTCTAGCAATGCTTTGAGGCAACATTAAGAGATTACACTGGCAGATATATAGAAAATGACATACATTATGATGATGGTAAAAAAAGTAGCAGAGTGGGAAGCCCCTGAATATATGTTAGACCAAATTTATTTTAGTATTGGAGGTTTGGTGTTCAAGCCTAAATAAACTGAACTGAACAAGCAAGAAAATAAAAAGTTCAGAAGTTCAGTATAAAGTGGCAAAAATAAAGGTTGAATGCACTGGACATACTATATTAAAATAGCAAACAAAAAAAAATAGGAGGAACTATAAGGAAAATTTTTTACCACCACCATATGAAAGAACAAAAATAATCACAGCTATAATCTGAGGAAAAGAAAGAGTCAAGAGGATACTAGAAAGAGCATTCCTTAAAAAAAGTAACAGAATAATGGAACAGGTTAAAAGAAGTAGTGGTGTTACAACACCTGTAAATTAATAGTAGTTTTATTAAATACTGAAGATGGGACACCACAATTTAGTTCCTTCAGTATCTACGATAGATGATCACGAAGGTAAATTTAGAAGGAAGGAAAAAAAAAGTTAAGAATGTTGTAATCAAAGTTAATGCAACTGCTGAAAAGCATATAATTAGTCAGTATTTTATTTAAAGTTCACAAATCAATGTCAAGAAATGTATATAGTTTACTTAATATTAGGCATACCATCATTCATATTTCATAATTTATATTATAAAATTTATATTCTATAATTTACATTTTCCATATCAGGTTATTTTCCAAAACAATATAGAACAAACTAATGTTCTGCAGCATTCTGCATCTCTTGGAACCTCCTTAAAATTAGGAGTAATATTGTAATGTGCAGATGCAGTTTTTATTTGTGAATTAATTCAAATAGTCACTACTGCTGAGGGTGATTATCTTCTACAAATATCTGACAGTGGGAATCGTCCACAGGCTGTAGAGAATTTGCATGTTGACGAGCTTTAAAACTGAGCATGTAGTATATCAGAGGCTACAGTAGGCATTACAACCCACATTACTGAAACACTACCTGCTGATTTCTGCCACTGACATGAGCTCTTGTATCACTGAATGTTCACAAGCGTAATTCTTCT
>NC_069473.1:1294965-1316527 GCF_026875155.1 Cherax quadricarinatus
GTTGTTGCAGGGGTTGACATGTAGAGAGAATGGAGCGAAACAATGAATTCAAGAGTGTATCAATCTGTAGTGGAAAGGAGGTGGGGTAGGGGTCGGCCTAGGAAAGGTTGGAGGGAGGGGGTAAAGGAGGTTTTGTGTGCGAGGGGCTTGGACTTCCAGCGGGCATGCGTGAGCATGTTTGATAGGAGTGAATGGAGACAAATGGTTTTTAATACTTGACGTGCTGTTGGAGTGTAAGCAAAGTAACATTTATGAAGGGATTCAGGAAAACCGGAGGCCGGACTTGAGTCCTGGAGATGGGAAGTACAGTGCCTGCACTCTGAAGGAGGGGTGTTAATGTTGCCATTTAAAAACTGTAGTGTAAAGCACCCTTCTGGCAAGACAGTGATGGAGTGAATGATGGTGAAAGTTTTTCTTTTTCGGGCCACCCTGCCTTGGTGGGAATCGGCCAGTGTGATAATAATAATCATTTGTGCTTTATTGTTATCTGTTTACAATAATGTTTTATCACTGATTACATCATTGCTAAGTTAATCTTAAGTTAATTTTAAGCCAGCCCGTAATGCTCTGCATACAAGTGGCTTTGGCATGCTGCTCTTACCTGTATTTTTTTGTACCTCTGTATGTATGCTCAAATTACTAAATAAAAAATAAATAAATAAATAAAAAAAAATATTTATAAAGTTCTACAGTTTTGTTAGAAAAACTATTAAATTTCTTGTAAGAGACTAGTTTAAAAAATTAATAGAAAATGGTGAATCGACTCCAACATGGCCACAGTTTGAATATGAAAATGGTATACAATATCAACAGGACAATTCAAACTTTTTGCCTACGCAGTAGGCTTCTTCAGTCGAATACAGAATAACAGAAGCAGTAGAGATTTGAAGACAATGCAATCGGTCCATCACCCTTGAAGACGTAGTTTTGAGGTCATCAGTCCCTCAGCCTGGAGAAGTTTTTTGCTCCATAGTCTGGAACAATGTTTCAACTTCAAATTGTTTGACTATGGAGCAAAACTCTTCTCCATGCTGAGAGACTGACCACTTCAAAACTGTCTTCAAGAATGATGGACTGATTACATCTCTACTGCTTTTGCTATTCTGTACTTGACTGAAGAAGCATATTGCGTAGACGAAAAGTTTTGTTATAAAGATACCTAACTGTTGCACAGGTGTCTTACTTATGGGCCCAATTTATTATAAAAATAAGTCTCAGTAAGATACATCTGTGCTTAGTGTTTGAAGCCAATCTGAAGAGGTATTCCCTAGTGTTTAAATGGAAACTAATTTATTTAATAAAACTGAAAAGTACCTAGCTTTTTGTAATAAGGCTCACCAACACAAAGTTTGAAGCCTATCACATAAAAAGACACTCCAGTAATTGCCCTGAATTCAGCATTTATATGTTTTTCTAATAATGCCAGAAAAAAAAAAGATTTGTACCTTTGCAGACAAGATTTATGTTAACTATCTATCTTACTGAATACATAAGCATTTTTTTTTTTTTTTTATTCGCCGGTATTCTCCCGGCCCGGGTCTTTTCCAAGTAGTGGTGACCCGGCCAACATAAGCATTAATATTAGGAAGCCTATTAGTAGAGGCATTGTTTAGTTATTGAATGGATATTAATATCACAGTTTAAATAAAATTTAGACCAAGGCAGCTTATTAATGAAGATCAATGTAGTTCAACAACATAAACTTTGCATTCAGCAAAACACACTGTTGGAAGGTAATCAAAAGAGATTTTCTCTAGTTATCACACATCCTGTTGGTAAGATACCTTAGCCACTGAAGACTGACCCCATTCAATTTCACTGGACGCCTTTGTCAAATTAGAACACTCCTTTTTAAAATGTTAATAGTCAAGCAGGAGAGGCTTTTGTTAGTTAATAGACAAATTCCAAGAACTTGAAATCGACTCTAACGCTGATCATACATATGCAAATGCTAATAGCTGCATGAACCTTTCCCATGTGCAGTAAACCAATGTTGAAAAGGTGAAGCCAATTGAATAAGACATTCTGAAGATATAGGTGAAAGTTTGGAGGAAAGGAAAAAATTAAAAAGACAAGAAAATAATCAGGCAACCACTTAAAAGTACATAAATCTCGGAATGGATTGAAGGTTGAACATGGCAAGTCCTAAAACTCACTTATACCTGATATACCTTTGAAGAGTTTTGAGAGTTTCTCTACTCTCTGAGCCTAACCATGGGCCAGGCTTATCTTGTGCTTGCCCGGTCAACTAGGCTGTTGCTACTGGAGGCCTGCTGCCCCACATATCCATTGCAGCCTGGCCCATCTGGCACCTGGTGAAGATACTTGTCCAGTTTCCTCTTGAAGGTTTCGACACTTGTAGCCGTGTTTCTGATATCTTCTGGTAAGATGTTGAATAGTCTGGGACCCCAGATGTTGATACAGTGTTCTTTTTTTGTCCCCACCGCACCCCTGCTCCTCACTGGGTTTATTTTACACTTCCTCCTATACCTCTCACTCCAGTATGTTATGGCAGTGTGCAGATTTGGGACCAGGCCCTCGAGTACTTTCCAGGTATATATTATCATGTATCTCTCCTCCGCTCCAGTAAGTGCATGTTCAAGACTTGAAGGCATGTTTTACTGGCTCAATGTGACTCATAAAGAATCTCTATTTGTTCCAGCTCTTATATTTCTCCTGCTTTGAATGAGGCTGTCAGCACTGAGCAATATTCTAAGCGAGGGAGCACCTGTGATTTGAAGATTGTCACCATCAGCATTATTTCCCTTGTTTTGAAAGTTCTCAATATCCACCCCATCATCTTCCTGGCTGTTGTGATCTTTGTCTTATGGTCTTTGAAAGAAAGGTCAGCTGACATAATTATTCCCAGGTCTTTTACGTGTTCCTTACGTTCTATTTGGTGACCCTCTTGAGTTTTGTATGTAGTGTTCCTTTTGAGTTCTCCATTTTTCCATACCTAAGCAGCTAGAACTTATCACCATTGAACATCATGTTCTCCACTGCCGACTGGAAAACCCTGCTTATGTCTTCCTGTAATTTTTCAGTGTCCTCTACTGTAGTGACCTTCATGCTTATTTTAGTGTCATCTGCAAATGATGATACAAAAGTATACCAAGTGTTTTTATCTATGTCTGCTATGAGGATGAGAAACAGCAGAGGTGCCAGGACAGTGCCTTGGGGCACTGAGCTTTTGACCTCGCAGATGCTGGATCTTGCCCTGTTCACTACTACTACTTGTGTTGCGTGTGTTAGGAACCCGAAAACCCATCTGCCTACCTTCCCAGTAATACTCATGGCCCTCATTTTGTGCGCTATCACTCCATGATTGCAGTTGTTAAATGCCTTTGCAAAAATCTGTGAAAATCACATCTGCATTTTAGCCATCTTCCAATGCCTCTATAATTCTGTCATAATGGTTCAGCAGCTGTGACAGGCATGACTGTCCTGCTGTAAAACCATGCTGGTTCAGGTTATGCTGGTTGTGCCATTCCATTTAATTTGTAATCTGCCGTGGGTTCAAATTCCACCCGTTCCCTGATTTGTTTGCAGCTGTGTTATTACAGTTTTGTGACTCATAAATGGACACCTTCAAAGATACCTAAAAATATTTTGGTGGAGAGGGAATCTACAGCTGACTAGACTTTTGTATTCAACAGTTGGCCTGCCCAGCTCTGTGCTACAGCAGGTGAATGTGACGGTGTTCAAGTCTGAAGAATGTGACAAGAGCTATAGCACTCTTCTGGAGTACTCTGACACCTGGCCTCTGGGCATTGGGGAGGAGACAGTGTGTGCAGGAGACCGTAATGGAGGCAGAGATTCCTGTCAGGTAATAACATCCACGTATATGCGGTGATCCTTTGCTTGTTATGTGGGGGTAAAAAATATACACCTACCATCCGACTTACGACCGAGTTCGGTTCCAAGAAACCGGTCGTAAGTCGAACTTTACTACTGAACATCAACAAAACATTTTTGTAATGACTTTATTTTATTGTTTTATTTTGGTATTTCATGTTTTACTTTACTTTTTATGTTGTTAGTACTGTATTTTATACTGCAAGGTTTAGGATAAACACTGTGTACAACACAAATAGTTGTTTATTTCCCAGAAATTTGGCATAAAAAACACGGTCGTAAGTCAAGTGGTCATAAGTCGAGCAGGTCGTAAGTCGGATGGTAGGTGTATCTCAAGTAGACATGTCAGCGATGCCATTCCTGGGAATTTTTCCCAAGGTCTTGGAATTTTTTCCCAAGGTCTTGGAATTTGGGGATCCACCTTGGGTTCTCGAGTGTAAGATGTAAAAACTCAGGCCATTTGGGACTTCTACTGCATTCTTGTAAATTATTTTTTTTTCAATCTCTACTGCATATTTAAGAGAAAATGGCAAATATTTTTAGCACAGTAAATGACACACATTGTACAGCAACTAGCTGCCTTCAGTACACGTCAGTTGTCACTCCATAGTCCCCCCCCCCCAAGTCCATGACTTCTGCTCAAAGGTAAAAATAACAGTTACATTTCTAGATGCTGCAGAAGTTAACAGTGCTACTGTTACAGGATTGTACAAAGCAGGGAAAGAGGTATTTACAACCAGAGAAATTCTCACTGGCAACTGGATTCATTAGTGACAATTGCTCTACAATGGTGGGAATAAATAGTGATTTACACGCATTTCTCAAGATGGATTTTCCAAATGTGTTTGTCCTAGGCTGTATATACCACTTGTTTGCTTTGTGCTCCAGACATGCCAGCAACCATCTACATTCATGACTGGAATCATTTCTGAAAGACTTGTGCTGTTATTTTTTGCATAGTGGCAAACAGCATCATGAGCTCCAGTTTATCCAGGAAATGTCACAGACCCCATGTCACAAAATGGTCAAGCTGTCACAAACTAGTGGCTCTTTAGAGGTAAACAAATATCAGGAATATTGAAGCAGTGTATGGTCTTCCTATAGTAAATCATCTCTTTCTTTCGAGCGAGTTTAAATGTCATTTCTAGTACAGTGGACCCTCAACCAACGGTGGCATTGACTAACGCCAAAATCGACTAACGGTGCACTTTGGCATAAAAATATTGGCTCTACAAAGGCGAAAAACTCATCTAAAGGCTTTCATCCCAAACGTCTCCATGCGGCCTGAGCGGACCCAGCCGCTCCAAGACTCCATACACAGCCAGTGTGGCATTGTTTACAAGCCGTTGTGGTCGATCCCACGTGTACCTGTGATATATTTTGCATTATTCCATTGTTTTTAGTGCTTGTAACTGCTAAATAACCTAGGTAGTAGGTTGGTAAACAGCAACCGCCCAGGGAGGTACTACCGTCCTGTCAAGTGAGTGTAAAATGAAAGCCTGTAATTGTTTTACATGATGGTAGGATTGCTGGTGTCTTTTGTCTGTCTCATAAACATGCAAGATTTCAGGTATGTCTTGCTGCTTCTACTTGCGCTTGGGTCACACTACACATACATGTACAAGCATATATATAAACACCCCTCTGGGTATTCTTCTATTTTCTTTCTAGTTCTTGTTCTTGTTTATTTCCTCTTATCTCCATGGGGAAGTGGAACAGAATTCTTCCTCCGTAAGCCATGCGTATTGTAAGAGGCGACTAAAATGCCAGGAGCAAGGGGCTAGCAACCCCTTCTCCCGTATAAATTACTAAATTTAAGAGAAACTTTCGTTTTTCTTTTTGGGCCACCCTGCCTTGGTGGGATACGGTCGGTGTGCTGAAAGAAAGAAAGAACTGCTAAATAAGCCCATGGGCCCCAAGAAAGATTCTAGTGCCAACCCTGTGATAAAAAGGGTGAGAATTACAATGGAATTGAAGAAAGAGATGATTGAAAAATATGAACATCTTAGTGTGTGAGAAATCCCTGATGCACTCTTGCTAATGATTAACTCGCTTAAAAAAAATCAGCATATCACTCTTACCTACTAATGCTAATGCATGTTTTCACCCCCAGGGCGACTCTGGTGGGCCTATCGTATACAGTAACTCAACCAGACGCTACATCTTGGCCGGCATAGTGTCACGCGGGTATGGCTGTGGTCTTCTGGATTACCCTGGTCTCTATGTCAACATTCGTCATCCATTATACCTCGCTTGGATCAAGAATGTTGCCTTCTAGAGACAGCAGCCCTCATTTGAAGATGAAGAAACTATTCACCCGGAGCTTTTTCTTTAGACAATGCTGAAATAAACAGCAATAGCAAATAAGCATTAAATTAATGCCTATCTTTATAAAAATATTATATATTTTGTTTATACACCTACCATCCGACTTACGACCACTCGACTTACGACCGTGTTTTTTATGCCAAATTTCTGGGAAATAAACAACTATTTGTGTTGTACACTGTTATATCTTGGAAATTGGTCATCCTGTGTTACTTAACTATTGTAAGAGAATATGATCATCACTTAACCCTTTGACTGTCGCAACCCCCAATCCTGAGGTGTCTCCTGGTGTCGCAAAATTTAAAAAAAAAAAAAAATTATTTTTTCTTATGAAATGATAGAGAATCTTTTCCCGATTGTAATGACACCAAAAAAAACGAAATTTGATGGAAAACTGACGGAATTATACTCTCGCGACGTTAGCGACCTCGGCGCTGTTTACAAATCGGCGATTTCGCCCACTTTGAGCCCTATTTTTGGCTAATTCCATTGTTCTAGTCGCCCAAACTCATAGCTATTTCTTTAGAACTTGATTTTTTCTATCGATTGAGTACAAGAAACTGCCCATTTACTGATTTCAACTACCTAATAATGTGGTCAGAAATTTGCAATTTGGCCAATTTCACGAAAACTAAAAAATATGACAATTTCAAAATAAGGTCCAGAATGAACAATGCAGACATTCCAGGCTCTAAAATAACGTTTTCTTTGTTCATCAGTCACGTCTCCAGGACCCTCTGATATTACTCTTGCTTTCTATTTTGAATTTTTATTCAAACAAAAAATATTAGACTTACTATTATGCAGACTACTGCAATGCTGTAATAACTGTATAAATAACATCAACCCATTCATGACTGCATATTAGAATGGCTAGTTGGACATTTATTGGACAATGGCATCATTTGTTTACTTCTGAACATTGGCAAAAATCAAACATTTCCCCTACTTTGAGCTCCATTTCTAGGTTCTTTTTATAGTAAAATCAATCAAAAACATCTCTATTTCTGTAATATGTTTTACACTCTATCAAATGAGACCAACAAAACGAGAATACAACCATAAATACTATACGAAAATAGACCACAAAGTCGGCATTTTAATTAAAAAAAACGGTCGGAATTTTTTTTTTCTCATTATGCACTGCGTGCTCCAGGATTTTTTTTATATGGTGCACACTGACCCACAGACCCTTCTCTCACATGTGGCCTACCAGCTTTCTCCTGCTTATTTAAGCCGCTAGAATTTGATTTATATATACAAAACACGGCACCTCGTAAAACATATATATATGGCCGCGACAGTCAAAGGGTTAATATTATAGCACGAAAGTCCCCATTTATAGCTAAAATAGAGACTTTGCATTATTTATTAACTTTTTTAAAAATACCAGGGAAATTAATCTAAATTTTATTATTATTATGGGTGGGATTTTTTAGTATATACAGCTTTACGAGTCTCGAACCATCTGGAAATTGTTATGTCCGGCTGACTGATGTTTGGGTCAGGGACCAAACCTGATGACAGGCAACAGACTGCAGTATCAGTCCGCTCCCTGTTCAAAGCCTTGACAACGATCGAATATGGTTCTCTCTTAGGGTACATTTAAAAATGGTTTGAAATTAGTCTCTAGAGCTGACTCAGTTTGTTTCCAAAATTGCTCTGAAAGATTTTTTGATTTTTATTCTTGGTCGGGTTTTCCATAAATATCTCTCAGACAACCTTCCTTTCTATTTCCCAAAAAACAAAAAAACAAAAAAAAATTGAAAAAAAAAACGGCCGTTTCAAAGGTCTTTGAATCTGTACATTTGTAGTTTGAGTTACATACTTGTAAGACAAAAGACGTAAATGTTAGTGAAGACTTAAATTACAGGAAAAAAATTTAATCTTCCTTATTAATGTGATACAACATGATTTTGAACTAAATATGTATATTGAAAATTACAAAGTATTAAAGATATATATTGGGAACAGGAAAAGATAAAGTATTGTATTTAAATACTTCATAAATTTGAATATTATTCTAGGAGTTTCCAGTTTTTTTTCCCCCTTACCATTTAAATACCTTTAACTAACTCGGACCAAATCTTTTGCATAAGAAAAAAATATAACAACACTTCTGAAGTTCTTCATAAAATTTCTATTCGCAAAACCATGTTTATCCTAAACCTTACAGTAAAAATACAATACTAACAACATAAAAAGTAAAGTAAAACATGAAATACAAAAAAACAATAAAATAAATCTTCACAAAAATGTTTTTGATATTCATAGTAAAGTTCGACTTACGACTGGTTTCTCAAACCGAACTCGTCATAAGTCGATGGTGTGTCATTACTAAATGTAAAAGGAGGAACTTTCGTTTTTTTCCTTTTGGGCCACCTGCCTCGGGGATACAGCCGGGGTTTTGAAAGAAAGATTACATATTTTTTTTAATTTATCATTTGAACTTTTTTCCAAAAAGTACTTGAAAACTGCTAAGTAGAGGTTAATTAAAATTACACAACACAAAAGCAGAAAATTACCAGTTAGATATTTCAAATGCTAGAAACCCCAAATTTCATCTTTAGGAGTCCTTGCAATACAGAAATGATACCAAAAGGAGTGAAGTAATTAACTTATTTCCCCAAACAAATTATTTTTAAATGATTTTTTTTTTCAACAAGTCGGCCTTTCCCACGAGGCAGGTGACCATAAAAAAAGAAAATCCCCAAAAAGAAAATACTTTCATCTTTCAACACTTCACCTCCTCAACCCCAATCATGTTTTTGCAGAGGTGCTCAGAATCCCAATAGTTTAGAAGAATATACAATAAAAAACACAACTATCCCTCCAAACTGCCAATATCCCAACCCCTCCTTAGAGTGCAGCATGTATTTCCTATTTCCAGGCCTCAAGTCTGGCTATATAAAAATAACCATTCTCTGAACCTTAACTAAATAATAACCGCTCACACTCCAACAGCTGCAGCCCCATATACCATTCATCTCCATTCACACCCTAATCTAACACGCTCATGAAAAACGCTGCTGGAAGTCAAGCCCCTCGCCACAAAACCTCCTTTTTCCCCTACTTATTTATTATATTAAAAAAGAGCGCAAAGCCACAAGGACTATACAGCGCTGCGGGGCAGGAAGGAAGCGAGGCATCAGTGGCAAAAGGAGATGGATGAGAAATGGGTTTACAGATAACAGCGGGTATGGATGTGAAAGGGTAAAGGGCAGCAAGAGACGAACTAGAAAGGGCTGGGGGAGTGCGAAAAGTACATCAATTTTGTGGATAAATCATCGTTCAAGAGTCAATGAGAGAGCCAGGATTAAGGGGTCCATCACAAGAAGAGAAGTAAAGAGAGCGATTTGAACGAAGACGACGTGGGGGTAAATTCTGCGTGCTCGTTGATAGAGGGCAGTCTAACAGAATGTGGCTAATTGATACTGGAACTTGACACTGCTCACAGAGGAACAGGGTGCCTCTCCATGAGAAACCCATGTGTGGCCAATGCGAGTGGTCTCCCAACCTCGGCACTGATGACAAGAAGACGCCATAACCTATGCTGGGTTTTAATAGAATGAAGTTTTTACCGAGCAAGTTGACCAACGTTGTTACCAATGGGTGCAAAGGTGGGTAGCTATTGCAGCAAAATAGTCCAGAAATGGAACACCTCTATAGGAAATTGGTAGGTCATGTACTGCTGACCGCGCAGCAGTGTCTGCCTGTTCATTGCCCTGTACGTTGACATGACCAGGGACCCAACAAAAAACAATATCTTTATGATTGGTAGAGATACGTCATAGCCAAAGTTGGATACGGAGAACTAGGGGATGAATGAAATAAAATTTTTTCGTATAGCCTGCAGAGCACTAAGGGAGTCTGAGACTACTACAAAAGAGACAGAGGCATAGATGCATACAAATAAGTGCTGCAAGAATGGCATACAGTTCAGCAGTAAAAAATGCTAGCTGAAGATAGTAAAGGGCCCCCGCACGACGCTGTCCGAAACACTGCTGCTAATCCGACGCCGTCTGAAGATTTAGACCCAAATCTGTGTACACAGCGATGGCATTAAAAATGGGAGTGGAAGTGATCAAGAAAAAGAGAGCGGAAACCCACCGTAGGCATTTGAGCTTTCGAGAAAGGGGAGTGAAAAAGAACAGACCCTAACAGCTGGAACTTCCCAGGGGGCTAGGGAAAAGTGAGATGCTACATGAACATATAAAAGGTGTAACTAAAGGGGAAGACAAAGTAAATGAGGCGAAGAAAAAAGGGGACGGAGCAAATAGGGGCGGCGAATAATTTAATGTCTACTAATATCGGTGACCATTCTATAAATAAAGGATTGTGTAGATTGTGAGAGCGTACATAGTAGCGAAGGCAATGGGCATCACGGCGATCAGACAAGGAGGGAACATTCGCTTCTGCATAGAGGCTCTCAACAGGGAAGAGCGAAAAGCACCAAGGCACAAACGTAATCCTTGGTGATGGATAGATTTTAAGGCTAGAGAGAGTAGCAGGAAGGCCGGGGAAATAAATCTGGTCACCATAATCGTGTTTCGATAAAACGAGGGCTGAATGTAGCGAAGCAGAGTTCGACAATCAGCTCCCCGGGAAAGATGAGCAAGGGTTTTTAAGGGGGTTTTAGCGGCTGTGACAAGTTCCCTTTCAGAGAGGTAATGTGAGGTTTCCAGGATAACCTACGGTCAAAGAGAAGGCCTAGAAACCTGACTGATCACGTTCGGGATACGGGCCAAGAGATACAAAGGATGATTGGAGATAAACAGAGCGTCTAGTGAAAGTAATTTGGTGAGTTTTGGTACTTGAAAAATTTAAACCCATGCGTGGTGGCCCAAGTGAAACACGGTGACTGCATGCTGGAGAGAAATTTGCAATAAAAATGACAGTCAGCGCCTGCACAAGCAATAGCGAAGTCATCAACATAGAGTGATGACCAAATATGGGTGGCAGAACAGATGCCAAATCATTTATAGCAAGGAGAAAAAGTGTTGTGTTTAGAACACATCCTTGAGGAAAACCTTTCAGCTTGGACGAAGTACGGGAAAGAACATTATTGACTCAGACACGAAGTGTCTGTCAGTTAAAAAGTTCTTAAGGAAGTATGGTAATTGCCTCGGAGGCCTAAGGAATGGGCCTGGCCAAAATATTATACCTGCAATTTGTGTCATAGCCTTCCCCAAGGTCAAAAATATGGCAATAACCGAGTGATTATTCGCAAAGGCATTACAAACATACGTATCCAAGCGTAGTAAGGGGTCTAGGGGAGAACGACCCTTACGAAAGCCATATTGACTAGCGGAGAGACTGTTGTGTGTCTCTAAATACCACATTAAACGTCGATTTACGAGACGTTCCATCACTTTTGCAAACTGCACTAGTAAGAGCTGGGACGATAGTGGAGGCATCATGTCCTGTAGTACCCGGTTTTGCGGAAAGGGAGAACAATGGCAGATTTCCACAGCTGGGGAAGAACTCCTTGTGCCCAAAAAAAGTTAAAAGGGTGTAAGAGGACTACAAGGGCTGACTGATGTAAATGTTGTAACATACGAATATGAATGTCGTCAGGCCCACTGCCGATGATGGGCAAGCTGAGAGTATTGCCTCTATTTTCTTGAAGTGTAAAAGGCCCATTATACTGTTCTTCTCTGAGACAAGAAAAGTCCAAGGGGTACTAACTCTCGGGCAGACTTGAGGAAAGAAACGGGGGGTATAGATGGAGCCCTCGGGAAATACGGACCAGATGTTGCAAGTTCAATGGCAACGTCGAGAGGGTTTGCTACATCAACACCAGCGACCCGTAAACAGGACCCCGGGTCCAGGAAATATTTACCACTCAATTTCCTCACTTTTTTCCAGACTGCACCCATAGAAGAAGCAGAGGTGATGGGGAACATAGCCCAAACCAACAAGTGCTTTAGCTTCACGATGACAGGGCGAGCGATCGCACGCTTCTGCTTAAAATCAAGAAGTCCTCAGCGGTTCTATTGTACCGGTACCTGCCCCATGCAGAGCATTTCAAACGTACTGCATGAGCACAAGCGGGAAACCCCCAAAGGGCACGCACTTCTGAGAATGCCTGCCTGAGGTTTGGGGTATAGAATGAGAAGCTGCGGTAAAAACTGACGTTGAGATGTGTAGGAGTTCATCAAGGGAGGATGAAGAAGGGAACCTCACTAAAAGCAGTGAGGTGTGAGTAAAAAACCCAAATTTTGGGCCCGATCAAATTGCCAGCGAGGGCTACGAAAGGTGGTGAATAGGAAGGAGAAGTAAGAATAAATTGGAAAATGATCGCTGTCATGCAAGTCCCAGTAGAACAGACCAGGTGAAGTCTAGTGCAGTGGAGGAAAGCAGACTGATAAAATCGATGCAAGAGCGAGTATGAGTACGAGGATCAAAATGGTTGGGAGTACCCTATTTAAAACATAAGGGGGTAGAGGCAAGAAAGCCTCCAACTGGATGCCACGTGAGTCACAATGAAAACCCCCCAGAGGAAATGGTGGGCATTAAAATCACCAAGTAACAGAAGTGGTGGTGGTAAGGATGAAACAAGAAAGGCAAAGTCTGGGATAGAAAATGCTCGAGAAGGAGAGAGATATAAAGAACAAATTGTAAACCACTTTTTCCCAAGTGGATACGGGCTGCAGTGTAATGCAGCGAGGTATGGACAAATATTGCCCAAAAGGAATATCATTGCATAGAAAAGGGCACTTTCATTAAAGGTCCCATCTGAGAAAGGATCCGAAGAATACAATAAATTATAGCCTGAGATAGGTTGGTTCTTGTAAGCAAGCACCAACAGGGGAAAACCTGTAAAGTAACATCTGAAGCTCACCCCGATTACCCCTGAGGCCGCGGATATTCCACTGTAAATGGGCCCCATGATTGGCGATGAAGAAAATACCAGGAATCTGTAGGTAAAGGCACCTACGGACTAGAGGGGTTAGAAAAGTCAACGTGTGGTGGCATTGGAAGATGTTCAAGCAGCGAAGGAATGGAGCATTGTGAAGAATGGGGTTGTGAAGAGGAGGAGGGGGAAAGAAGGAACAGAAGTGAATCAGTGTCCATTGAAGGTTTAGTCTCTGCAATATATTCTGAAATGGCTTCAAGTTTTTTTCTAAAATTCAAAGATGAAAGGGGCCCACCCATATTTGGAGAAAGAAAGAGGAGGGTGAGTAAAGATTGGCACAGTAAGGACTGTACCAAAGTAGAGGGGGGGGGAAGAGTGTAAGGGACTGGAGATGAAGTGTGGAGGGGGACAGAAGAGGCAAACCTGGGAGGTGTCAGAAGAGGGGGAAACTTGGGAGGGAACGGGGGTGAAGGCATAGTACAGGAGAAGGGTGAATCTCCACACTTGTAATAGAGCCAGAGAGGGGAAGAAACTAGGTACAGAGACTGGGAAAAGGGAAAGTGTGGAGTGGAAGAAGGGAAGGAAGGGGCAAAGAAATTTGAGCAATGTGGATTTTTTGGACTTCTGAGAAGTAGAGGGGCAAATTGGTATTAGGGTCGTAAAAGGTCTTGTCGATACTGGGCTTGTGAGGAAGGACGCAAAGAAAGCGAGAACAGACTGAGTTGTAGTCGGGACGTCAGAGGCAAGGACAGCAAAAGGATTTGATGCCAGAGTGGCTATGGGAGGGGGAACAACAGAGGGGCTGCAGAAGATGGGACCCCAGAAGTAGGGGATGTTTGGAAACACGAGAATAAGAAACACGGGGTAGTCTCCCTTGGAGGCGGGGATGATAAAATGCCATAGCAAAGGGAGACCTTCCCGCCTCTTTGAGGGAACGGATTTCACGTTCATTTTAAGTAGACCTGGCAACGGCGGGAGTACGAAGGGTGAGCTTCATTACAATTAAGGCAAGATGGAGGTTGACTGCAAGATGTATTAGAATGGTCCCTCGGCACCACAGACTGGGCATTCGGCCCTAGATCGCAATATTTCGCTGGGTGACCAAAACGCCAGCAATTTTTAACATTGTTGCGGTGTAGGTATCACCTTTCGAACTTGTAACCGAGTCCCGCGACATATACAGAGGACGGGAGTTCTCGGCTGTCAAAAGTTAAAACGAGCCACATTGCAAGGGTAATGTCTTCCGCCCCCGGGCAGGAAGGACATAAGTGTCTACTTTGAGGATTGGGAGATCCTGGAGTTCCAGCCTGTTCAAGAATGTCATTGCCACATGACTGGAAATTCCTGTTGGGTATGGTATGGGGCAGAATGACAGTACCACTACAAGAACTGAGAAAAGATGTTTTTCAATAGCGATAGTAGTATCGATATTCGAAAGAAAAGAAAGATCATGAGCTTGGGTAGCATTCTGGACAGTGACGATGCGTGTACCGCTCTTGAGAGCATGAAATGAAATATCCTACCAACATGACGCAGGAGCGCTTTGCCAATACTATGGTCAGAAAGGGAGGCAGAAGAAGAAGTCGGTCTTAAAGTAAAGAATTTAGTCCATTGTGTGGTCCGAAACTGAGCGTGGAGAGGGAGTGCTTGACGTGTCGTCTTTTCTGAGTAGAATGGGAGGTAACGAAGGAGCATCAAACAGGAGATTAACGTTGGCGTTTAGGAGTAGGACCGGAGTTGGTCCGGCGTGAAATGGGCGGGCGATTCGAAAAAATTTCCGTACCGTAGAGGGGGAAGCCGGAAAGCATAGTCAAAGGAGAGTGGAGTTCAGAGAAATCGAAGGAGTCAGTCGAAGCCCCCCGGGACCTGAAGCAGGTGAGGAAACGCACCAGCAAGAGGTACAGGGCATCAGGAGTGTCCGAAGAGTGGTCTAAACACAAGGCAGGTCAGAATGGGGTGCGGTATCAAGAAGGGGCCCGGGGGGAGTGGGTTCATGGATTGGGTTTTTCCATGGTTAGGGTTTCTCCTTTGCTTTTTGTTTTTAAGAAAAAAAAGAAAGAAAAGAAAAAAAAAAAAAAAAGAATAAAAAAAAAGGGGGGAGCGGGGAGGAATAGTTCCCAGGAGGAATGAAAGGCCGAAATCTCCCTCTGTGCCCAAAAAGGACCTCAGCACCGCTATAGCGCAGATGCAGCATGGAACCTGTGCCATACCCTACCCTTCAAAGCCAGTAAACCACAATCCGGGGTAGCAACCTCACATCTGCCGACTACCTCGGTGGACAAAAGAGAGGGCGGCCGGATATCCGCCACAAAGCATACCTCCTTCGGCACACACCCCTGGAATCCGAAAGGTGGCTTCCAGAGATACACCCGTCGCCCGAAAGACACCCAAAGCTACTCCGGTATACCAGAGAGGGATCGGGACATCCCCAGGCGATCCAGATTCCACGGCAAACTACGCCACCGCCTAGAACCTCAACGAATGGGATGGACCCCGGGGTCCTTCCCCTACCTAGGAACTAGCGCGCCTGTGGGAGAAATCCCAAAGGCCAAAAAGAGAAAGGGCAAAAGGGAGGGGAGGAATGGAAAAAGGGGAGGATGGGATAGGGGAGGGGAGAATGGGGGGTAATTAGGTTCGGTCTGAGGAAGAAGACCGACAGGGCTAATTCCTCAGACCAAGAGCCTCTTCACCACGTCAAGGAGCCCCCCTTGAAGAGGCCTTCCCCTACAGATTTATATGCTCTCCATGTCATTCTACTTTGATCCATTCTCTCTAAATGACCAAACCACCTCAACAGCCCCTCTTCAGTCCTCTGACTAATACTTCTCCTAATTTCCACACCACACATTGCCCTTAGGCAGGACATCATAATTTCTTTGAAAAAGTGGAGGGACAAAAGAGCAGTAATTTATAGGAAATAAATGAACATTCCAGATAAATGCTTTATTTTTGGGATGTTGAGCAAAGTTTTTTCACACAAACCAAGTATAGCCCAGCAAAGGACCTAACTGCATTATTATAATCAAAAAGAAGCACTAAACCTACAAGGGCTATACAGTGCAGTGGGGCAGAGGATAGTGCAGGGTTATAAAGTAGCAAGGGTGGAGTGGATAACAAAGGGAGAGTTCAAAAGGGCTGAGAGGAGTGCTAGAGGAAGGATCATCAAAGTTTGTGTAGTAAATCAGTTACTACTGTCAAAAAGTCAATGAGGGAATCAAAGGTGGGTCCATCAGTAAAGAGGGGAAAATAAAGTAACGGTGTTAAAGCATGACGAGGTTGGAGGTAAAACTCTGTGTGCTCAATGATAACTGGATAGCCCCAAAAGAATATGACAAACCAAACTGGAACCTGACAATTCTCGCAGAGGGAACAGGGGACCTCTCAATGAGATACCCGTGAGTAAGACGAGTGTTGTCCAATGCGAAGATGAGAGCGTGGGCCTTCCAAAAACCTGCAGTAGAAATTTTCACACAATCCAATGCTAGACAGGACACCCCCCCCTCCCCCACACTCTTCGAAGACCTAAACCTATTCGCTATACAAAACATTCACAACTATTACTGTTCAATCTACATTTACAGAATAAATTCAAATATTAATCCCAAACTAAAACACTTCCTTGATAGCTGTAACAGACCCATGGACATAATACTAGTCACAAAAATCCTGACATTTCCTGTTCCAGCTAAATCTCTTCAAAATTTTTCTGTACATAAGAGTGTCCAAAATCTAGAACTCCCTGCTTTAAATTTCCAATTAAATAAGTCAACATTTTCAAAACTTCAGTTAAAAAACACTCTCTCCAAACATATCCCAACACGCTAATTATGTGAAAATTACAAATGCTCATCTTTAATGTCCAGAAAACACACTCGAAACAATAGACTTAGTCCCCTTACTTGTAATCCTTTTCCCAAAAACTAAATGACTGTAAACATAAAATTCCTAAAATTGGTATAGCCTTCTAATCTTACGTTCATCTTAAGTTTGCTATACAGGGGCTTTCAACCTAGTAAAATCATTGTAACATACCAAATAAAACCTTTCCTATCAATAACAAAATTACTAAATTACACTAATTGTATTATTTTTATTATAATAATAAAAGAAGCGCTAAGCCACAAGGGCTATGCAGCGCTGCAGGGGAGGGGAAGGAAGCGAGAGTATTGGGCGGTAGAAGGGGGGAGGGATGATCCCGTAGGTTACAGAAAACAGCGGGGCAGGGGATAGTGCAGGGGATAGAGGGCAGCAAGAGATTGAGGGAGAAAGGGCTGAAGGTATCATCAGAGTTTGTGAAGTAAGTCAGTTGTTGTCAAAAAGTCAATGAGAGAGCGGATGAAAGGTGGGTCCATCATGAAAGGGAAGGTAAAGAGAGAGCAGCGGAACAAAGACGACGACGGAGGTATATCCTGCGTGCTCGTTGATAAAGTGGGCAGTCTAATAGAATGTGGGTAACCGATAATTTGGGAAACCCGACAATTCTCACAGAGAGGAGCAGGGCACCTCTCCATGAGATAACCAGAGTAAGACGAGTATGGGCCCAATGTGAAGACGGGAGAGAGTAGTCTCCCAACCTCAACACTGGGGACAAGTTAGTTAGTTTAATATTTTTTTATGCACCCCCATACCCATCCTTGTGGGCGGTAGTCAAAAGATTACAGAGGTACAAAATGGGTCCCCGGGACTGGCCTCAAAGTTTTGATGGCTGAGCAAGTTACAGAGGTAATGAAATCACAAAGGTAATGAACTCCAGGTAGGTCTATCACAATCATGACAAGTTACAAAGGTATTAACAATATAGAGGTACACAATGGGGCCAGGGGCTGGGCCCCAAAGTTTTGAATTTTTGAACTAGTACAAGGTAATGAACTCACAAGTTACCAAAAGGGAAGAATACTGTAAGAATGGTTACTTGCGTTATACATGGCTACAATCATGAACAAATTTTAGAGTAATGAGCAATTCACACTTCCCCACCCGGTCACAACTGTAGGAGTTATGGTGCAAATATTGATTGTCGAGTCACACTGACGAGACGGCCAGTAACCTATACTCAGTTTAATAGACTGAAGCTTTTTACCGAGCAGAGTAAACCAACGTTGTTGCCAACGGGTGTGAAGGTGGGTAAACTATTGCAGCAAATAGCCGTAAATGGAACACCTCTATATGAAACTGGTAGGTCATGTACGCTGACCGTGCAGCAGTGTCTGCCTGTTCATTGCCCTGTACGTCAACATGACCAGGGACCCAACAAAAAAAAAATATCTTTATGCTTGGAAGAGATGCGGCGTAGCCAAAGTTGGATACCGAGGACTAAGGGGTGAGGTGTATCAAATTTCTGTATAGCCTATAAAGCACTAGGGATCTGAGACAACCACAAATGATGACACAGGCATAGATGCAATACGGGTAAGTGCTGCAAGAAAAGGCACACAATTCAAACAGTAAAAATATTAAACCGAAGATAGTAAATTTCCCTCGTACGAAGCTGTCCGGAAACACTGCTGCGAATCCTACGCCTTCAGAAGACTTAGAGCCATCTGTGTACACTTCAATGGCATGAGAATGAAAGTGAAGTGGTCAAGAAAAAGAGAGCGGAAGCTACCATAGACAGCTGGGCTTTAGAGCAAGGGGGTGAGAAAGAACAGACTCGAAAAGCTGGAACTTCCCGGGGGTAGGGAAAAAGTGAGATGCACATGAACATAGAAAGGTGGTAATTGAAGAAAGACAAGAGTGAATGTAGGTGAAGGGAGAAGGGACAGAGCAAACAGGGGCGGCGAAAAAAATAATGTCTACTAATATCAGTGACCATTCTATAAATGGGAAAGGGTTGCGGAGATCATGAGAAACGTATGTAGCAGCAAAGGCAATGGCAAACACAGCGATCGGATAAGGATGGAACGTTTGCTTTTGCATAGGGGCTCTCAACAGGGAAGAGCAAAAAGCACCAAGGCATAAATGTAACCCTTGGGGATGAATGGGTTAAGGCTAGAGAGAGCAGCAGGGGAGGCCGCTGAAAAGATCTGGTCACCATAATCCCAAATTTCGATAAAATGAGGGGGGAATGTAGGCGAAGGAGAGTTCGACATCAGCTCCCCATGAAAGATGAGCAAGGGTTTTAAGAAGGTTCAGCCGCTTTGACAATTTTCCTTTTAGAGAAGTAATGCGAGGTTTCCAGGATAACCTACAGTCAAAGGAGGCCTAGAAACCTGACTATCACGTTCAGGGATACGGAGCCCACAGAGGGACAAAGGATGATCGGAGATGACAGAAATCTAGTGAAAGTAATTTGGTGAGTTTTGGTACTGGAAAATTTAAACCCATGTGAGGTGGCCCAGTTCAAACACGGTCGACCGCAATGTTGGAGAGAAACTGGGAATGAGGGGACAGTCAGCACCTGCACATGCAATAGGGAAGTCATCAACATAGAGTGATGACCAAATATTGGATGGAAGACTAGAGGCCAAATCATTTATAGCAAGGAGAAAAAGTGTTTTGCCAGAACACATCCCTGGGGGACAAACCCTAGCTTGGATAAAGTCCGGGGAGAGCACATTATTAACCCGAACATGGAAATGTCTGCAGTTAAAAAGTTCTTAAGGAAGGATGGTAGATTGCCTCGAAGGGCCCAAGGAGTGGGCTTGGGACAAAAATTACCTCCAATTGTGTCATATCCTTTTCAAAAATCAAAAAATACGGGAATAACTGAGGGTTTTCGCAAAAAGGGGTCTAAACAAAAGGGCAGGGTCAGAATGGGGTGCGGTATCAAGAAGGGGCCCGGGGTAGTGGGTTCATGGATTGGGTTCTCCATGTTGGGTTACTCCTTTGCTTTTTGTTTTTAAGAAAAAAAAGAAAGAAAAGAAAATAAAAAAAAAAAAAAAAAAAAGGGGGGAAGCGGGGAGGAATAGTTCCCAGGGGGAATAAAAGGGGCCGGAAATCTCCCTCTGTGCCCAAGAGGACCTCAGCACCGTAGTAGCGCAGATGCAGCAGGGAACCTGTGCCATACCCTACCCTTCATGCCAGTAAACCAGCAATCCGGGATAGCAACCTCACATCTGCCGAGCTACCTGGGTGGAAACAAAAGAGAGGGCGGCCGGATATCCGCCACAAAGCATACCTCCTTCGGCCACCACCCCTGGAATCCGAAAGGTGGCTTCCAGAGATACACCCGTCGCCCGAAAGACACCCAAAGCACTCCGGTATACCAGAGAGGGATGGGGAACATCCCAGGCGATCCGATTCCACGGCAAACTACGCCACCCCTAGAACCTCAAGGGAATGGGATGGACCCCGGTGTCCTTTCCCCTACCTAGGAACTAGCGCGCCTGTGGGAGAAATCCCAAAGGCCAAAAAGAGAAAGGGCAAAAGGGAGGGGAGGAATGGAAAAAGGGGAGGATGGGATAGGGGAGGGGAGAATGGGGGGTAATTAGGTTCGGTCTGAGGAAGAAGACCGACAGGGCTAATTCCTCAGACCAAGAGCCTCTTCACCACGTCAAGGAGCCCCCCTTGAAGAGGCCTTCCCCTACAGATTTATATGCTCTCCATGTCATTCTACTTTGATCCATTCTCTCTAAATGACCAAACCACCTCAACAGCCCCTCTTCAGTCCTCTGACTAATACTTCTCCTAATTTCCACACCACACATTGCCCTTAGACAGGACATCATAATTTCTTTGAAAAAATTGAGGGACAAAAGGCAGTAATTTATAGAAATTAAAAGAACATTCCAGATAAATGCTTTAATTTTGGGATGTTGAGCAAAGTTTTTTCACACAAACCAAGTATAGCCCAGCAAAGGACCTAACTGCATTATTATAATCAAAAAGAAGCACTAAACCTACAAGGGCTATACAGTGCAGTGGGGCAGAGGATAGTGCAGGGTTATAAAGTAGCAAGGGTGGAGTGGATAACAAAGGGAGAGTTCAAAAGGGCTGAGAGGAGTGCTAGAGGAAGGATCATCAAAGTTTGTGTAGTAAATCAGTTACTACTGTCAAAAAGTCAATGAGGGAATCAAAGGTGGGTCCATCAGTAAAGAGGGAAGATAAAGTAACGGTGTTAAAGCAGTGACGAGGTTGGAGGTAAACTCTGTGTGCTCAATGATAGACTGGATAGCCCAACAGAATATGACAAACCAAAACTGGAACCTGACAATTCTCGCAGAGTGGAACAGGGCACCTCTCAATGAGATCCCGTGAGTAAGACGAGTGTGTCCAATGCGAAGATGAGAGCGTGGGCCCCTTTCCCAAAAAACCCGCAGTATGATTATCACACAATCCATGCTAGACAGACACCCCCCCCCCCCCCACACTCTTCGAAGACCCAAACCTATTCGCTATACAAAACTTCACAACTATTACTGTTCAATCTACATTTTTCAGAATAAATTCCCAAAAATTAATCCCAAACTAAAACACTTCCCTTTATAAACTGTAACAGGGCCCAATGGACATAATCTTTCACAAAAATCCTGACATTTTCCGTTTTCCCGCTAAATCTCTTTAAAATTTTTCTGTAAATTA
>NC_069473.1:1317027-1343295 GCF_026875155.1 Cherax quadricarinatus
AAGAGAGAAAGATCTGATTTGGTAGCATTCTGGACAGTGACGAGCGCATACCGCTCTTGGAGCATGAAATGAAATATCTCTACCAACATGACGCAGGAGCGCTTTGCCAATACTATGGTCAGAAAGGTAGGCAGAAGAAGAAGTCGGTCTTAAAGTAAAGAATTTAGTCCATTGTGTGGTCCGAAACTGAGCGTGGAGAGGGAGTGCTTGACGTGTTGGTCTTTTCCGAGTAGAATGGGAAGGTAACGAAGGAGCATCATCAGGAGATTGATGTTGGCGTTTAGGAGTAGGACCGGAGTTGGTCCGGCGTGAAATGGGCAGGCGATTCAAAAATTGCCATACCGTAGAGGGAGAAGCCGGAAGCATAGTCAAAGGAGAGCGGAGTTCAGACAAATCGAAGGAGTCAGTCGAAGCCCCGGTATCTGAAGCGGGTGAGGAAACAGCACCAGCAAGAGGTACAGGGGCATCAGGAGTGTCCGAAGAGTGGTCTAAACACAAGGCAGGGTCAGAACGGGGTGCGGTATCAAGAAGGGGCCCGGGGGTAGTGGGTTCATGGACTAGGGCTGCCATGGTTAGGTTACTCCTTTGCTTTTTGTTTTTAAGAAAAAAAAGAAAGAAGAAAAGAAAATAAAAATAAAAAAAAGAATAAAAAAAAGGGGGAGTGGGGAGGAATAGTTCCCAGGAGGAATGAAAGGGCCGGAAATCTCCCTCCACACCCAAGAGGACCTCAACACCGCTAGTAGCGCAGATGCAGCATGGAGCCCGTGCCATAACCTACCCTTCATGCCAGTAAACCAGCAATCCGGGATAGCAACCTCACATCTGCCGAGCTACCTCAGTGGACAAAAGAGAGGGCGGCCGGATATCCGCCACAAAGCATACCTCCTTCGGCCACCACCCCTGGAATCCGAAAGGTGGCTTCCAGAGATACACCCGTCGCCCGAAAAATACCCAAAGCTACTCCGGGATACCGGAGAGGGATCGGGACATCCCCAGGCAATCCAGATTCCACGGCAAACTACGCCACCGCCAAGAGCCTCAACGGAATGGGATGGACCCCGGTGTCCTTTCCCCTACCTAGGAACTAGTGCGCCTGCGGGAGAAATCCCAAAGGCCAAAAAGAGGAAGGGCAAAAGGGAGGGGTGGGGAGGAGGAGGAGGAGGAATGGAAAAAGGGGAGGATGGGATAGGGGAGGGGAGAATGGGGGGTAATTAGGTTCGGTCTGAGGAAGAAGACCGACAGGGCTAATTCCTCAGACCAAGAGCCTCTTCACCACACCAAGGAGCCACCCTTGAAGAGGTCCTATACCCATAACTCTTCCTAATCCTAGTTAAAAAGTGTTTTCACTGTTGCAATGGGGCCTAGTCTGGATGTTTTATGGTTCATGTGACCCATGCTTAGTGGATACCAGATGCAGTTCAATCCTTGGGAATGAAAATAACCTACTTATAAACCAGATGTTCTTATATCTTATATTCTTATATCAAAATTTTTTGTTTCATTGTAAAGTTTACAATGTGAGGTTTACATATTACAAAATATAAAGTACGAAGGAAGCCACTAGCATGCCTAGGCATTTCGGGCAGACTAATCCTAATTCTTACTGACTACTCTGTATTGATACAGGTTATGGAGTGGTACATTCTAATGCTAATTAATTCACACTATTGCAAAAGTTAGGTAATTAGGAATTTTATGATAAGATTTATAATAGTGAGGTAGCAAAACAAAAACAATAGTATTACAATTAGTGTCCTCTTCAAGGGGGGCTCCTTGGCATAGTGAAGAGGCTCTTGGTCTGAGGAATTAGACCTGTTGGTCTCCTTCCTCAGACTGAACCTAATTACCCCCCAATCCCCCCTTCCCTATCCCATCCTCCCCTTTTTCCTTTCCTCCTCCTCCTCCCCACCCCTCCCTTTTGCCCTTCCTGTTTTTGGCCTTTGGGATTTTTCCCACAGGCACACTAGTTCATAGGTAGGGGAAAGGGTACCGGGGTCCATCCCATTTCATTGAGGTTCTTGGCAGTGGCATAGTTTGCCGTGGGATCTGGATCACCTGGGGATGTCCCGATCCCTCTCCGGTATCACGGAGGGTGGCTTTGGGTGTCTTTCGGGTGACGGGTGTATCTCTGGAAGCCACCTTTCGGATTCCGGGGGTGGTGGCTGAAGGAGGTATGCTTTGTGGTGGATATCCGGCCGCCCTCTCTTTTGTCCACCGAGGTAGCTCGGCAGATGTGAGGTTGCTATCCCAGATTGCTGGTTTACTGGCATGAAGGGTTCCATGCTGCATCTGCGCTACTTGCAGTGCTGAGGTCCTCTTGGGTGTGGAGGAAGATTTCTGGCCCTTTCATTCCTCCTAGGAACTATCCCTCCCTGGTCCCCCCTTTTTTTATTTTCTTCTTTCTTTTTTTTTCTTAAAAACAAAAAGAAAGAAGTAACCTAACCATGGAGTCCAAATCCATGACCCCGCTACCCCCAGGCTCCTTATTGTTACCACTCCCCGTTCTGACCTCACCTCGTCTTTTGGACACTCCTAAGGGCCCTGTACCTCTTGCCGGTGCTGTTTCCTCACCCGCTTCAGGTACCGGGGCTTCCACTGACTCCTTCGATTTGTCTGACCTCCACTCTCCTTTGACTATGCTTCCGGCTTCTCCCTCTACTGTGCGTCGATTTTTGAGTCACCAGTCCGTCCCACGTCGGACCGACTCTGGTCCCACATCTAAACGTCAACGACAATCTCGAGATGTAACTTCGTTACCTTCCCATTCTACTCGGAAAAGACCGACACATTATGCACTCCCTCTCCACAGTCAGTTTCGGACCACACAATGGACTAAATTCTTTACTTTAAGACCGACTTCTTCTACTGCCTATCTTTCCGATCATAGTATTGGCAAAGCGCTCCTACGCCACGTTGGTAGAGATATTTCTTTTCTTGCTCTTAAGAGTGGTACGCGCATCATCACAGTCCAGAATTCTACCCAAGCTCACGATCTTTCTCTTCTTTCACACATCGATACTATTCCTATCACTATCGAAAAACATCATTCCCTCAATTCTTGTAGTGGTACTGTTATTCTGCCCCCATACCATAGTCCAACAGAATTTCCAGACATGTGGCACTGACATTCTCGAACAGCTGGAACTCCGAGATCTCCCAATTCTCAAGGTAGACACTTATGTTCTTCCTGCCCCCGGGCGAAGACAATACCCTTGCAATGTGGCTCGTTTAACTTTTGACAGCCGTGAACTCCCATCCTCTGTTTATGTAGCAGGACATTGGTTACAAATTCGGAAGGTGATCCCTACACCGCAACAGTGTAGGAATTGCTGGTGATTTGGCCACCCAGCAAAATATTGCAGATCTATAGCCGAATGCCCAGTCTGTGGTGCCGATGACCATTCTAATACATCTTGCAGTCAAACTCCCTCTTGCCTTAATTGTCATGAGGCTCACCCTTCGTACTCTCGCCGTTGCCAGGTCTACTTAAATGAGTGGGAAATTCGTTGCCTCAAAGAGGCAGAAGGTCTCCCTTATGCTATGGCGGTTTCTCATCTCCGTCTCCAAGGTAGACTGTCCCGTGTTCCTTATTCTCATGTTTCAAAGCGTCCCCCCACTTCTGGAGTCACATCTTCTGCAGCCTCCTCTGTGGTTGCCAGTCCCATAGTCACTCTTGTATCTAATTCTTTTGCTGTTCTGGGTTCAGACGTCCCTACTTCAACTCCTCAGTCTGTCCTCACTTCTTCGTGTTCTCCCTCACAAACCCCGGTATCGAGAAGACCTCGTACTACACCTCCTCCCAATCGTCCCTCTACTTCTCAGAGGTCCAAAAAATCTCCTTTAACCATTCCTTCCCTTCATCCACCTCCACATTTTACCTTCCCGGTCTCTGTACCTGGGTCTTCCCCTTTCACTGGCTCTGTTACAAGTGTGGAGGTTCATCCTCCTCCTCGTACTGTGCCTTCCTCCCCTGTCCCCTCCCAAGTTTCTTCCTCTTCTGCCACCTCCCAGGTTTCTGCCTCATCTGTCCCCTCCCACACCTCTCCAGTTCCCTCCACCCTTTCGCCCTCCCCTACCTTGGTACAGTGCATTACAGTTCCGATCTTTACTCAAACTTCTCCTCCTTCCATCTTCAATATTGTCTCCCATATGACGTCTCTGAACTCTGAAACACTTGAAGCAATCTCTGAATATATTGCAGAAACCAAACCATCAATGGACACTGATCTACCCTCTGTTCCTTCTCTTTCCTCTTCTCCATCTGCGCAACTCCTTTCTTCACAACGCACCGTTCCTTCGCTACTTGAACGTTTTCCTTTGCCACTGCACGTGGACTTTTCTAACCCCTCTAGTCCGTAGGTACCCTTACCTGCGGATTTCAGGTAACTTTATTGTTGCCAATCATGGCCTATTTACAGTGGAATATTTGTGGCCTCAGGGTAATCGGGGTGAGCTTCAGATGTTGCTCTCCCAGTTTTCCCCTGTTGGTGTTTGCTTACAGGGACCAAAATTACACTCTGCCGTTATCTATCCCATCTCAGGCTATAATTTATTGTATTCTTCAGATACTTTTCCTGATGGGACCTTTAATGAAAGTGCCCTTCTTCTACGCACTGATATTCCATACCATCAGCTATTTATTCGTACTTCGCTGCATTACACAGCAGCCCGTATCCACTTGCATAGGTGGTATACACTCTGTTCTTTGTATCTCTCCTTCTCGGGCATTATCTATCCCAGATATTGCCTTTCTTGTTTCGTCATTACCGCCACCACTTCTGTTACTTGGCGATTTTAATGCCCATCATTTCCTCTGGGGGGTCTCACTGTGATTTCCATGGCATTCAGTTGGAGTCTTTTCTTGTTAACCCACCCCCTCCATGTTTTAAATACAGGTACTCACACCCATTTTGATCCTCGGACTCATACTCTCTCTTGCATCGATCTCTCAGTCTGCTCTTCCTCCGCAGCATTAGACTTCACCTGGTCTGTTCTCCCAGATTTACATGACAGCGATCATTTCCCAATCATTCTTACTTCCCCTTCATATTCACCACCTCTTCGTAACCCACGCTGGCAATTTGATCAGGCAAATTGGAACCTTTACTCACAACTAACTGTTTTTAGTGAGGTTCCTTCTTTGTCCTCCATTGATGAGCTTTTACACCTCTTCTCATCCTTCGTTTTAACTGCAGCTTATCATTCTATACCCCAAACTTCAGGCAGGCATTCTCAGAAATGCGTGCCTTGGTGGTCTCCTGCTTGTGCTTGTGCAGTACATTTCAAACGCACTGCGTGGGGCAGGTACCAGTACAATAGAACCACAGAGAGACTTCTTGATTTTAAGCAGAAGCGTGCGATCGCTCGCCATGTCATCCGTGATGCTAAACACACTTGCTGGCGAGATTATGTCTCCACCATCACCTCTGCTTCCTCTATGAGTGCAGTCTGGAAAAACGTACAAAAACTGAGTGGTAAATATTATCCTGACCCGGCTCCTGTTTTGTGGGTTGCCGGTGTTGATATAGCAAACCCATTGGATGTTGCCAATGAAATTGGCAATCATCTGGTTCGTATTTCTCAGGGGCTCCATCTATGCCCCTCGTTTCTTTCCTTAAAGTCTGCAAGAGAGTTAGCACCCTTGGACTTTCCTTCCCTCAGAGAAGAACAGTATAATGTGCCTTTTACACTTCAGGAACTGGAGGCAACACTCTCAGCTTGCCGATTATCGGCAGCTGGGTCCGACAACATTCATATTCGTATGCTACAACATTTACATCAGTCAGCCCTTGCAGTTCTATTACTCCTTTTCAATCTTATTTGGTCACAGGGAGTTCTTCCACAGCTGTGGAAATCTGCCATTCTTCTCCCTTTCCGCAAACCGGGTACTACGGGACATGAAGCCTCCCACTATCGTCCCATTGCTCTTACCAGTGCAGTCTGCAAAGTGATGGAACGCCTGGTAAATAGACATTTAGTGTGGTATTTAGAGACACACAACAGTCTCTCCACTCGTCAATATGGCTTTTGTAAGGGCCGTTCTACCATAGACCCCTTACTACACTTGGATACGTATGTTCATAATGCCTTTGCGAGTAACCACTCAGTTATTGCCGTATTTTTTGACCTTGAGAAGGCATATGACACAACTTGGAGGTAATATTTTGTCCCAAGCCCACTCCTTAGGCCTTCGAGGCAATCTACCATCCTTCCTTAAGAACTTTTTAACTGACAGACATTTCCATGTTCGGGTTAATAATGTGCTCTCCCCGGACTTTATCCAAGCTAGAGGTGTCCCCCAGGGATGTGTTCTGAGCACAACACTTTTTCTCCTTGCTATAAATGATTTGGCCTCTAGTCTTCCATCCAATATTTGGTCATCACTCTATGTTGATGACTTCCCTATTGCATGTGCAGGTGCTGACTGTCACCTCATTACAGTTTCTCTCCAACATGCGGTCGACCGTGTTTGCAACTGGGCCACCTCACATGGGTTTAAATTTTCCAGTACCAAAACTCACCAAATTACTTTCACTAGATGTTCTGTCATCTCCGATCATCCTTTGTACCTCTGTGGCTCCCGTATCCCTGAACGTGATAGTCAGGTTTCTAGGCCTCCTCTTTGACTGTAGGTTATCCTGGAAACCTCGCATTACTTCTCTGAAGGCAACTTGTCAAAGCCGCTGAACCTTCTTAAAACCCTTGCTCATCTTTCATGGGGAGCTGATCGTCGAACTCTCCTTCGCCTACATTCCGCCCTCATTTTATCGAAACTTGATTATGGTGACCAGATCTATTCAGCGGCCTCTCCTGCTGCTCTCTCTAGCCTTAACCCCATTCATCACCAAGGATTACATTTATGCCTTGGTGCTTTTTGCTCTTCCCCTGTTGAGAGCCCCTATGCAGAAGCGAACGTTCCATCCTTATCCGATCGCTGTGATGCCCATTGCCTTTGCTGCTACATACGCTCTCATGATCTCCGCAATCCTTCCATTTATAGAATGGTCACTGATATTAGTAGACATTATTTGTTCGCCGCCCCTGTTTGCTCTGTCCCTTCTCCCTTCACCTACATTCACTCTTGTCTTCTCTTCAATTACCACCTTTCTATGTTCATGTAGCATCTCACTTTTTCCCTACCCCCCGGGAAGTTCCAGCTGTTCGAGTCTGTTCTTTCTCACTCCCTTGCTCTAAAGCCCAGCTGTCTATGGTAGCTTCCCGCTCTCTTTTTCTTGACCACTTCCACTTTCATTCTCATGCCATTGAAGTGTACACAGATGGCTCTAAGTCTTCTGAAGGCGTAGGATTCGCAGCAGTGTTTCCGGACAGCTTCGTACGAGGGCATTTACTATCTTCGGCTAATATCTTTACTGCTGAATTGTGTGCCATTCTTGCAGCACTTATCCGTATTGCATCTATGCCTGTGTCATCATTTGTGGTTGTCTCAGACTCCCCTAGTGCTTTATAGGCTATACAGAAATTTGATACACCTCACCCCTTAGTCCTCGGTATCCAACTTTGGCTACGCCGCATCTCTTCCAAGCATAAAGATATTGTTTTTTGTTGGGTCCCTGGTCATGTTGACGTACAGGGCAATGAACAGGCAGACACTGCTGCACGGTCAGCAGTACATGACCTACCAGTTTCATATAGAGGTGTTCCATTTACGGACTATTTGCTGCAATAGCTACCCACCTTCACACCCGTTGGCAACAACGTTGGTTTACTCTGCTCGGTAACAAGCTTCAGTCTATTAAACTGAGTATAGGTTACTGGCCGTCTCGTCAGTGTGACTCGACAATCAATATTTGCACCAATAACTCACTACAGTTGTGACCGGGTGTGGAAGTGTGAATTGCTCATTACTCTAAAATTTGTTCATGATTGTAGCCATGTATAAACGCAAGTAACCATTCTTACAGTATTCATTACCTTTGTAACTTGTGAGTTCATTACCTTGTACCTAGTTCAGAATTCAAAACTTTGGGGCCCAGTCCCTGGACCCATTGTGTACCTCTATAATCTGTTAATACCTTTGTAACTTGTCATGATTGTGACTAGACCTACCTGGAGTTCATTACCTTTGTGAATTCATTACCTCTGTAACTTGCTCAGCCATCAAAACTTTGAGGCCCAGTCCCTGGACCCATTATGTACCTCTGTAATCTTTTGACTACCGCCCACAGGATGGGTATGGGGTGCATAATAAACATATTAAACTAACTAACTTGTCACCAGTGTTGAGGTTGGGAGACTACTCTCTCCCGTCTTCACATTGGCCATACTCGTCTTACTCATGGTTATCTCATGGAGAGGTGCCCTGCTCCTCTCTGTGAGAATTGTCAGGTTCCATTATCGGTTAGCCACATTCTATTAGACTGCCCACTTTATCAACGAGCACGCAGGATATACCTCCGTCGTCGTCTTTGTTCCGCTGCTCTCTCTTTACCTTCCCTTCTCACTGATGGACCCACCTTTCATCCGACTCTCTCATTGACTTTTTGACAACAACTGACTTACTTCACAAACTCTGATGATACCTTCAGCCCTTTCTACCTCAATCTCTTGCTGCCCTCTATCCCCTGCACTATCCCCTGCCCCGCTGTTTTCTGTAACCTACTGATCATCCCTCCTCCCTTCTACCGCCCAATACTCTCGCTTCCTTCCCTACCCTGCAGCGCTGCATAGCCCTTGTGGCTTAGCGCTTCTTTATTATTATAATAATAATAATACAATTAGTGTAATTTAGTAATTTTGTTATTGATAGGAAAGGTTTTATCTTGGTATGTTACAATGATTTTACTAGGTTGAAAGCCCCTGTATAGCAAACTTAAGATGAACGTAAGATTAAGAAGGCTATACCAATTTTAGGAATTTTATGTTTACAGTCATTTAGTGTTTGGAAGGATTACAAGTAAGGGGACTAAGTCTATTGTTTCGAGTGTGTTTCTGACATTGAAGATGAGCATTTGTAATTTTCACATAATTAGCTGATGTTGGGATATGTTATGGAGAGAGTGTTTTTTAACTGAAGTTTTGAAAATGTTGACTTATTACATCTGGAAATTTAAAGCAGGGAGTTCTAGATTTTGGACACTCTTATGTACAGAGAAATTTTGAAGAGATTTAGCTGGACACGGAAAATGTCAGAGATTTTTGTGACTAGTATTATGTCCATGGGTCCTGTTACAGCTATCAAGGAAGTGTTTTAGTTTGGGATTAATATTTGAATTTATTCTGTAAATGTAGATTGAACAGTAATAGTTGTGAATGTTTTGTATAGCGAATAGGTTTAGGTCTTCGAAGAGTGTGGGGGAGGGGGGGGGGGTGTCCTGTCTAGCATTGGATTGTGTGATAATTCATACTGCAGGTTTTTGGAAGACCACGCTCTCATCTTCGCATTGGACACACTCGTCTTACTCACGGGTATCTCATTGAGAGGTGCCCTGTTCCACTCTGCGAGAATTGTCAGGTTCCAGTTTTGGTTTGTCATATTCTGTTGGGCTATCCAGTCTATCATTGAGCACACAGAGTTTACCTCCAACCTCGTCACTGCTTTAACACCGTTACTTTATCTTCCCTCTTTACTGATGGACCCACCTTTGATTCCCTCATTGACTTTTTGACAGTAGTAACTGATTTACTACACAAACTTTGATGTCCTTCCTTAGCCTCCTCTCACCCCTTTTTGAACTCCCCCCTTTGTTATCCACTAAAACCCTTGCTTTTTTATAACCCTGAAACTACCTCTGCCCCACTGCACGTATACCCTTGTGGGTTTTTATGTTTTTTTTAAATTAAAATAATGCAGTTAGGCCCTTTTGCTGGGCATAGGTTTTGGGGTGAAAAAATTTTGCTCAACATCCCAAAAAAAAGCATTTACTGGAATGTTCTTTTATTTCCTATAAAATTATCTCTTTTGTCCCCCCCATTTTTTCAAAGAAATTATGATGTCCTGCAAAGGGGCAATTTTGTGGTTTGTGGAAATTGGGAAAGTATTAGTCAGGGGACTGAAGAGGGGCTGTTGAGGGGGTTTGGTCTTTAGAGAGAAGGGATCAAAGTAGAATGACATGGAGAGCTTAAATCTGTAGGGGAAGGCCCTTAAAGGGGGGGCCCCTTGCTGGTGAAAGGGCTTTGGTCTGGGAATTAGCCCTGTCGGTCTTCTTCCTCAGCCGAACCAAATTACCCCCCCATTCTCCCCCCCCCTATCCCTCCTCCCCTTTTTTCCCATTCCTCCCCCCCTTTTGCCCTTTTCTTTTTGGCCTTTGGGTTTTTCTCCCAAGCGCGCTAGTTCCTAGGGGGAAAGGACACGGGGTCCTCCCTTCCGTTGGGGTTCTGGGCGGTGGCGTAGTTTTGCCTGGAAATCGGTCGCCTGGGGATGTCCCGACCCCCTCGGTAAAACCGAGTAGTTTTGGGGTGTCTTCGGGCGAGGGGTTATCTCTGAAGCCCCTTTCGGTTCAGGGGTGGGGGCCAAGGAGGTTGCTTTGGGGCGGATATCCGGCCGCCCCTCTTTTGCCCACCGAGGTAGTCGGCAGAGTGGGTTGCTATCCCGGGATTGTGGTTTAGGGGCTGAAGGTGGGGAATGCACGGGTTCCATGCTGCATCGCGCTACTAGCGGTGCTGAGGTCCTCTTGGCCGAGGGAGATTTCCGGCCCTTTCATTCCTCCGGGGAACTTTCCCCCCGCCCCCCCTTTTTTTTATTCTTTTTTTTATTTTTTTTTTTCTTTTTTTTTTAAAAACAAAAAGCAAAGGAGTAACCAAACCCAGGAAAACCCCAATCCATAAAACCCACTACCCCCCCGGGCCCCTTCTTGATACCGCACCCTTTCGACCGCCTTGTTTTAGACCACTCTTCGAACTCCTGATGCCCCTGTCCCTTTTGTGGTGCTGTTTCCCACCGCTTCAGGACCGGGGTTTCGACTGACCCCTTTCGATTTTCTGAACCCACTCCCTTGACTATGCTTCCGGTTTCTCCCTCTAGGGTGGAAATTTTTTCGAATCGCCCGCCCATTTCACCCGACCAACTCCGTCCTACCCTAAACGCCAACTTTAATCTTTATGTCCTTCGTACCTTTTCCCATTCACTCGAAAAGACCGACACGTCAACACTCCCCCTCCACGCTCAGTTTCGGGACCACACAAGGGGACTAAATTCTTTATTTTAAAGCCCGACTTCTTTTTTGCCTACCTTTTGACCAAGTTTTGGGAAAAGCGCTCCTGGTCATTTGGTAGAGATTTTCATTTCATGCTCTAAAGGCGGTACCGCACGTCACTGTCCAGAATGCACCCAAGCCATATCTTTTCTCCTTTCGAATATCGATACTACTACCCTATTAAAAACTCTTCTCTCATTTTGTAGTGGTACTGTCATTCTGCCCATACCATACCCAAAAAATTTCCGTATGTGGAAATAAATTCTGAACACGGGAACTCCGGGATCCCCCCAACCTCAAAGTAGACCCTTATTCCTTCCTGCCGGGGGGGAGACATTACCCTTGCAATGTGGCTCGTTTAATTTTTGACAGCCGAGAACTCCCCCCTTTGTTTATGTCGGGGGAATGGTTACAAGTTCAAAAGGGATACCAAAAACCGCAACAATGTAGAAATTGCTGGCTTTTGGCACCCACGAAATATTGCAGATCTATGGCCGAATCCCAGTTTGGTGCCGCGACCTTCAATACATCTTGCAGTCAACCCCATCTTGCCTTAAATTTAATGAAGCTCACCCTTCTACTCCCGCCGTTGCCAGGTCTATTAAATGAACGTGAAATCCGTTGCTAAAAGAGGCAGAAGGTCTCCCTTTTGCAGGGCAGTTATCACTCCGCCCCCAAGGGAAAACCCCCCGGGTTTTCTTATTCCCCGTTTTTCCAAACCCCCCCCATTTTGGGGGTCCATTTTTCTCACTCCTCTGTTTTTACCCTCCCAACCACCTGGCATCAAACCTTTTTGCGTCCTTGCCCTGACTCCCGACTAAAACCCGTCTGTTCTCGCTTCTTTCGTCCTTCCCACAACCCCCATACGACAAGCCTCATACACCCTAAACCAATTCCCCCATTCTCAAAGTCCAAAAAAACCACTTGCTCAAATCTTCTTTGCCCCTTCCTTCCCTTCTTCCCCTCCACATTTTTACCTTTCCATCTCTTACCTATTTCTTCCCCCTCTCGGCTTATTACAATTTGGGAGATTCCCCTTTCCCCCGTACTATCCTTCCACCCCCTTTTCCCTCCCAAGTTTCTCCCCTTCGACACCCCCCAGGTTTTCCCTCTTCTGTCCCCCTACACTTCATCCCCAGTCCCTTACATTTTTTCCCTCCCCCTCTCTTTGGTACGTCCTTACGCCCCAATCTTACTCACCCTCCTTTCTATCTCCAATAGGGTTCCCATACATCTTTGAATTTAAAAAACACTTAAACCATTTAGAAAAATTTTGCAGAGACAAACCCTTAAATGACACGATTCATTTCCCTGTTCCTTCTCTTCCTCTCCTCCATCTTCAAAACCCCCATTTTTCCAAGCTCCTTCCTTCGCTGCTTTGAACTCCCCAATGCCACCACACTTGATTTTTCTAACCCTCTACGGGTGCCTTTCCCTCAGATTCCGGTATTTTCTTCATCGCCAATCGGGGCCTATTTACAGGGGAAATATCCGCGCCTCGGGTTTAATGGGGGTGAGCTTAAATGTTACTTTACAGGTTTTCCCCCCTTTTGGGTGTTTTGTTTACAAGAACCCAAAAACCTATCTCGGGCTATAATTTATTTATTCTTGGGACCCTTTCTAGAGGGGCCCTTTTAATGAAATGCCCTTTCTATGCAATGATTTTCCCAATGTCAATATTTTTCCATACCTCGTGCATTACACGCGCCCATCCCTTAATAAGTGGTTTAAAATTTCTTTATTCTCTCCCCTTTCCCGAGCATTTTCTACCCCAGATTTTTCCCCTTTTTGTTTTCTTTCCACCACCACTTCTTTTACTTGGTGTTTTTAATGCCCCCATTTTCCTCTGGGGGGTCCTTTGTGACTCACGTGGCATCCAGTTGGGGGCTTTTCTTGCCTCCCCCCCCTTATTTTTTAAATAGGGTACCCCCAAACCATTTTGATCCCGTACTCATACTCCTCTTCATCGATCTATCAGTCTGCTTCCCCACTGCACTAGACTCACCGGGTTTTTTCTACGGGCTTCATGACAGCGATTTTTTCCCAATCATTCTTACTTCTCCTTTCCCTTTTTCACCACCTTTCCGTACCCTCGCTGGCAATTTGATGGGAAAAAAAAAAGGGGATCTTTACTCACACCTCACTGCTTTTAGTGAGGTTCCTTCTTCATCCTCCTTTGTTTGACTCCTACACATCTCAACGCATTTTTAAAACCGCAGCTTCTCATTCTATACCCCAAACCTCGGGCGGGCATTCCAGAATGCGTCCCCTTGGGGGTCCTGCTTGTCTCATGCAAAACGTTTGAAATGCCTGCATGGGGCAGGTAACCGGTCAATAAAACCCCGCTGAAGACTTCTTGATTTAAGCAAAGCGTGCGATCGCTCCCGTGTCATCCGTGAAGCTAAACGCACTTGTTTGGGAGACTTTTTCCCCATCACCTTGCTTCTTTATGAGTCATTTTGGAAAAAAATGAGGAAATTGATGGTAAATATTCTCCTGACCCGGGGTCCTGTTCACGGGCGCTGGTTTATGTAGCAAACCCTCTCGACGTTGCCATTGAAAATTGGGAACCCCTCTGGCCTATTTCCCGGGGCCCCTCAAAACCCCGTTTTTTTCCCCAAAGTCTGCCAAGAGTTAGTACCCCTTTGGACTTTTCTGTCTCAGAGAAAACAGTATAATTTGGGGCCTTTTACACTTCAAGAACTAAGGGCAATCTCTCAGCTTTCCCATCATCGGGAGTGGGGCCCGACGCATTTATTTTCTATGTTAAACATTTACACAGTCGCCCTTTTTGTCCTCTTTCACCTTTCAATTTTTTGGGCACAAGGGGTTTAGCTGTGGAAATTGCCTTGTTCTCCCTTTCCCAAAAGGGTATACAGGGCATGATGCCTCCCACACGCCCATCCCCTTACTATGCAGTTTTGCAAAAATGATGGAACGTCTCGTAAATCGGTTTAATGGGATTTAAAACACAACGTCCCCCTCCCCATCAATATGGCTTTTGTAGGGTCGTTCTCCCCTAGACCCTTCTACGCTTGGGTAGTATGTTTGTAAGCCCCTTTCGAATAATCACTCGGGTTTTTGCCATATTTTTGACCTTGGAAGGGTAGACACAACTTGAGGGATAATATTTTGGGCCAGGCCCCTTCCTTAGGCCTCCAGGCAATCTCCTACTTCCTTAAGAACTTTTAACTGACAGACATTGTGTTTTAGTCAAAATGTTCTTCCCCCTACTTCGTCAAAACTGAAGGTGTCCCTAGGATGGTTTTAAAACACAAACTTTTTCTCCTTTAAAATATTGCATCTGTTTTTCCACCCCAAAATTTGGTCCCTCAATATGTTGATGATTCGCTATTGCTTGGCAGGGCTGACTGTCATCTTATTGCAGTTTCCCCACATGCGTCACCGTTTTCCCTTGGGCCCACGCTGGGTTTAAATTTTCAAGTACCAAAACCCCAAATTTCTTTCACTAGACGCTCTGTTATCTCCAAACATCCTTTGTATCTCTATTCTTCCCCCGTTTCTAAGGCCTCTCTTTTAAAACCTGGTTATCCTGGAAACCCCCACATTTCCTCTCTGAAAGGAACTTGTCACAGCCAGCTAAACCCCTTAAAAAACCCTTCTATCTTTTTTTGGGGGGCGATTGTCGAACCTGCTTCGCCTACATTCAGCCCCCCGTTTTATCGAAACCGATTTTGGGACCAAATTTATTCCCCGGCCCCCTCCGCACTTCTCAGCCTTAACTCTTCCATCACCAAGGATTACGTTTGTGCCCTTTGGGGCTTTTCGCTCTTCCCCCCGTTGAAGCCTCTATGCGAAGCGAATGTTTTCCCCCTTGCTGATGCCCTGATGCCCCTTGCCCCGTACTATGTACGCTCTCAAAATTTCACAATCCTTTATTATAAAGGTCACCCATATTATAAAATTTTATTCGCCCCCCCTTTTGCTCCTCCCTTTTCTTTCGCCTACATTCACTCTTGTCTTCCCTTTTAGTTTCCCCCTTTATATTATGAGATCCACTTTTCCCTAGCCCCCCTGGGGAATTCCACTGTTAGGGTCTTTCTTTCTCACTCCCTTCTCGAAAACTCAAATGCCTAGGTGGGGTTTTTGCCCTTTTTTTTCTTGATCACTTTCCCCTCCCATTCTATGCCATCGCTGTGTACACAGATGGCTCTAAATCCAGACGGCGTCGGATTGCCAGTTTTCCGGACAGCGTCGTGCGGGGGGGGATTTACATCTTCCTAGCATTTTTTTTCTGCGAACTGTATGCCATTCTTGCAGCCTTATTTTATGCATCTATGCCTCTGTCTCTTTTTTAGTAGTCTCAGACTCCCTTTGTGTCTCAGGCTTCGAAAATTTGATACATTCATCCCCTATTCTCGTATCCCAATTTTGGCTAGCCGTATCCCCTACCAATCATAAAGAATTGTTTTTTGTTGGGGGCCCGTCATTCAAAGTACAGGGGAATGAACGGCAACCTGCTGCGCGGGCAGCAGTACATGACCACCAATTTCCTAAGGGTGTTCCCTTTCTGGACTATTTTTCTGAATAGCTACCCCCTTGACCCATTGGAACAATTGGCAACTCTGCTCGGGAACAAACTTCATTTTATTAAAACGACATAGGTTTGGGGTCTTTTTGTCACGTGCGAGGTTGGGGGGAACCACTCGCATTGGCCACACATGGGTTTCTCATGGGGAAGGGACCCTGTTCCCCCTTGAGCAGTTAAGTTCCAGTATAAATTTGCCACATTCTGTTAGACGCCCTCATCAACGAGCACCAGAATTTACCTCCAAAGTCGCTTCTTTTTCTACTACGCTCTTTTTACCTTTCCCTTTTGCTGAGGACCCTCCTTTAATCCGCTCTCTCATTGACTTTTTGACAACACTGATTTACCCCACAAACCTATAAACTTTTTCGCACCCCCTCACCCTTTCATTCAGTCTCTTGGTGCCCTTTACCCTTTCACCACCACTACCCCCGCTGTTATCCGAAACCCTATTACTCATCCACTCCCTTTTGCCCCCTTTCCCATGCCCCGCTTCCTTCCTGCCCTGCAGGGCTGTATACCCCTTGTGGCTTAGCGCTTTTTTTTTTTTATAATAAAAATAATGTAGGGGAAAAAAGGAGGTTTTGTGGGCGGGGGGTTTGGGATTTCCCAGCAAGCTGCATGAGCGTGTTAAAAGGGGAAGGGAATGAAGGGTATATGGGACCTGACAACTTTTGGGGAGTGTGACAGGGTATTTTTTTAGTGAAGGGATTCGAGAAACGGTTTTTTTTTAAATATAGCCAACTTGAGCCCTGAAATGAAAAAAATGCCTGCACTCTAAAGAGGGGTCGGATTTTGGGGCAGTTTGGGGGATATGTTGTTTTCTTTATTGTATTTCTTCTAAACTATTGTTTTCGAGCCCTCCAAAAAATGATGGTTTGAGGGGGGTAAAAGGTTGAATGATGATGAAAACATTTCTTTCTTTTATGGGCCCCCCTGCCTCGGGGAAAGGGCCGCTTGTTAAAAAAAAAAAAATCAAAAAAATAATTTTTTTTGGGGAAAATAAAGAATTACTTCACTCACTGTGTAATCATTTAAATGTAAATGAAAAAGGACTCCTAAAGATATTGGGACTAGCATTATGAAATAAATCTAAACTGAGTAAATTTTTAGCTTTTGTGTTTTTAAATTTTTTAAATTTAACCTCTACCATAGAAATTTTCTAAAAGATACTTTGGAAAAAAATTTAAAATGAAAAAATTTAAAAAAAAATTTTATAATCTTTCTTTCAAACCTGGCTGTATCCCACCGGGCAGGGGGCCCCAAAAAGGGAAAAACGAAAGTTCCCCCTTTTTACATTATAATAGTACACCTACCATCCGACTTAGACCAGTTCTTTTCTGAGAAACCGGTCGAAAGTCAAACTTTCACGAATATAAAAAAAACTTTTTGTGAAGATTTTATTTTTTTGTTTTAATTTGGGGTATTTCTTTTTTTATTTTACTTTTATGTTGTTAATATTGTTTTTTATACGTAAGGTTTAATAAAACACTGTGTATTTTGCAATAGAAATTTTTATGAAGAACTTCAGAAGTGGCTTTTTAATATTTTTTTTTTATGCAACAAGTTTTTGGGACCATTATTAAAGGTTTTTTAAGTGTAGGGAAAAAATTTAAACGGGGGAAACTCCAAGAATAATTTTCAAATTTTTTGAATTTTTTTAAATACATACTTTATCTTTTCCTTACCTAATATTATATCTTAATACTTTGTACAATTTCAATATAAAATTTTTATTCAAAATCTTTTTGTATCACTTTAAAAGGGAAGTTTAATTTTTCTTCCTGTAATTAAGTCTTCACTAACTTTTTACGTCTTGTCTTAACAAGACTATTAAACTAAAACTAAAAATTCAACAAGACCTTTGAACCGGCCGAAAGGAAGTAGAAAGCAAGATGCTGAGAAGACGTACCTATGGATTACGAACTACAAGAATAAAATACAAAAAAATTTTCAGAGCAATTAGGAACAAACTGAGTCAGCTCTAGGCAATTCTCAAACCCATCAACATACACCCTAAGAAAAACCCAAATATACCATTGTCAAGGCTAAAACAGGGAGGGGACTGACTCCCTCCAGTCTTTTTGACCTGTCATCAGGTTGATCCCCTGACCCAAACATCATCACCGAATAAACAATTTACCAGATGGTCCGAACTCGTATCTGAAATTTACAAAAGAAATCCTACCTAATAAATAAAAAAATATTATAAACCATGGTTTTTTTATATTAAACAGATAATAATATAATCCGAAAGTCTCTTTTTTAGCTATAAATGGGGACTTCGTGCATAAATTAAGTATATCTTATTCTCTTACAATATTAAGTAACCAGGATGACCAATTTCCAAGATATAACAGTGAACAACACAAATATTGTTTAATTTCCCAAAATTTTGGGCATAAAAAACAGGGTCAAGTCGAGTGGTCGAAATCGGGGGTAGGTGTATAAAAAAAATATATAATATTTTTATAAAGAACCCTTTTAATTTTTAATGTTTAATTGCAAATTGCTGTTTTTTTTCAGCATTGCTAAAGAAAAAGCTCTGGGTAATAGAATTTAAAAAAGGGCTGCGTCTCTAGAAGGCAACATTTTTGACCAAGCGAGGATAACGGAGACGAATTTGACATAGAGACCAGGGAATCCAGAAGACCACAGCCATACCCGCTGACACTATGCCCGGCCAAAATGTAGCCCGGTTGATTTACTGTATACATGGCCCCCAATCGCCCTGGGGGTGAAAACAGCATTAGCATTAAAGGTAAGAGGATATGCGATTTTTTAACGAGTTAAAAATTTAGCAAGATAAAAGGGGTTTTCTCCACACTAAATGTTCATATTTTTCAATCATCTTTTTCTTTTCAATTCCATTTGAAATTTCTCACCCTTTTTATCACGGGTTGGCACTAAACTTTCGGGGGGCCCATGGGCTTATTAGCATTCTTTCAGCACACCGACCGATCCCCCCAAGGGCAGAGGGGCCCAAAAAGAAAAACGAAAGTTTTTTAAAAATTTTTAGTAATTTAGGGAGAAGGGTTCTAGCCCCCTTGCCCCCGGGCATTTATCGCCTCTTACAAACGCAGGGCTTACGGAGGAAATTCGTTCCCTTCCCCTGGATAAGAGGAAATAAACAAGAACAAAAACTAGAAAGAAAATAGAAGAATACCCAGAGGGTGTTTATATAATGCTTGTAAATTATGTGTAGTGCCCCAATCAAGTAAAAGCACAAGACATCCCCTGAAATTTTGCATGTTTTATGAGAAGACAAAAGACACCAGAATCCTAACCACATGAAAACAATTACAGGTTTTCATTTTACACTCACTTGACGGGACGGTATACCTCCCTGGGGGTTGCTGTTCCAACCACACCTAGGATTTAGCATTACAAGCACAAAAAAACAATGGAAAAATGCAAAATAATCACAGTACAGTGGGATCACCACAACGGCTTTAAAAAATGCCACACGGCTGTGTAGGAGCCCTTGGAGCGGCTGGCCCCCGCTCAGCCGCAGGGAGACTTTTTGGGAGAAACCCTTTAATGATTTTTTTCGCCTTTGTGAGCCAATATTTTTATGCCAAAGGCACCTTTTTGTCGATTTTGGCTTTAGTCAATGCCACCTTTGGTCAGGGTCCACGTCTAAAAAAAAATGACATTTAAACTCGCCAAAAGAAAGAGATGTTTTACTAAGGAAACCATACACGCTTCAATATTCTATATTTTTTACCTCAAAGAGCCCTGGGTTTGTGACAGCTTGACCTTTTTGTGCATGGGGCGTGACATTTCCTGATAAACGGAGCTCATGTGCTTTTTGCCACTATGCAAAAAATAACAGCACAAGTCTTTCAAAAATTCCAGTCAAAAGTAGAGGGTTGCTGGCAGTCTGGACACAAAGCAAACAAGTGGTATTATACACCCTGGACAAACACATTTGGAAAATCCTTTTGAGAAATGCGTGAAAATCACTATTTTTTCCCCACCATTTAGACAATTTCACAGTGAACCAGTTGCCAGTGAAATTTCCTGGTTTAAATACCTTTTTCCCTGCTTTGTACAATCCTGTAACAGTAGCACGGGTTAACTTCTGCAGCATCTAGAAATGTAACTGTTATTTTTTCCCTTTTTGAGCAGAAGCATGGATTTGGGGGGGGGGGGACTTGGAGTACAACTGACTGTACTAAAGGCAGTAGTTGCTGTACAATGTTTTTTACGGGCTAAAAAATTTGCCTTTTTCTCTTAAATAGCAGAAGATTAAAAAAAAAAAATTTACAAAAGCAGTAAAAGTCCCAAATGGCCTGAGTTTTTACATCTTACACCGAAAACCCAAGGTGGATCCCCAAAATTCCCAAAGCCCTTGGGAAAAACCCAGAATGGCATCCTGACACGCTACTGAGATACACCACCATCCGTTTAACCCCGCTCGACTTACGAAATTGCTTCGCCCGGTTTTTTTATGCAAATTTCTGGGAAATAAACAACTTTTTCTGTTGTACACAGTGTTTATCCAAACCTTGCAGTATAAAATACAGTACAACACATAAAAAAAAAAGTAAAACTGAAATACCAAAATAAAACAATAAAAAAAAGTCATTAAAAAAATTTTTTGATTTTCAGTAGTAAAGTTCGACTTCACCGGTTTTTTTGGAACCGAACTCGGTCGTAATCGGAGGGTAGGTTATATTTTAACCCCCACAAAACAAGCAAAGGATCACCGCTAAGTGGATGTTATTACCTGACAGGAATCTCGCCCCGTTTCGGGCTCTGCACACACTGTCTCCCCCCAAGCCCAGAGGCCCGGGGTAGAGTACTCCAAAGATGCTATAGCTCTTGTCACATTCTTCAGACTTGAACACCGCACTTCACCTGCGTAGCACAGAGCGGGCGGCCAACGTTGAATACAAAACTAGCAGCTTGTAAATTTCCCCTCCACCAAAATATTTTAGGATCTTTGAAAGGGTCCATTTATGAGTCACAAAACTGTAAAAACACGGCGCAAACAAATCGGAACGGGGGGAATTTGAACCCACGGGGAGATTACAAATTGAATGGAAGGCACAACCCGCATAACCTGAACCCCGCAGGTTTTTAAAAGCAGACAGTCATGCCTATCCACTGCTGAACCATTATGACAGAATTTAAAAGGCATTGGGAAAATGGCAAAAAAAACAGTTGGGTTTTCACAGATTTTTTTCAAAGGCATTTACAAAAATGCAACATTGGGGGATAGCGCACAAAAGAGGCCATAGTATTTTCTGGGGAAAGGGAGGCAATGGGTTTTCGGGTTCCCCAACACACCAAAAAAGTAGTAGTAGGAACAGGGCAAAATCCAGCATCTGCGAGGTCAAAAGCTCAGTCCCCAAGGCACTGTCCGGGACCCCTGCTTTTCTCATCCCATAGCAGACATAGATAAAAACACTTGGGATACTTTTGATCATCATTTGCAGTAAAAAATAAAGCATGAAGGCACAAAATAAGGGCACTGAAAAAATTTCAGGAAGACATAAGCAGGGTTTTCAGTCGCAAAGGAACATGATGTTCAATGGTGATAAGTTCTAGCTCTTAGGTTGGAAAACTCAAAAAGGGAAAACCCACCCTACAAAACTCAAGGGTCCACCAAAAAGAACGAAGGGGAAAACGTAAAAGACCTGGGGAAAAATTTTGTCACTGACCTTTCTTTCAAAAACCATAAACAAAAATCACAACACCCGGGAAAAGATGGGGGGGATATTAGAATTTTTAAAACAAGGGAAATAAACTGATGGGACAATCTTCAAAACACAGGTGCTCCCTCGCTTTTAAAAATTGCCAGGGGTGACAGCCTCATTTAAAGAAAATATAAGAGCTGGGAAAAAAAGAGATTTTTTTAGAGTCCATTGACCAGTAAAACATCCTTCAAGTCTTGAACATCACTTACTGGGGGGAAGGGGAGATACTGATAAAATATACCCAAAGTCTCAGGGGCCCGGTCCAAAACGCAACTGCCAAACATACGGAGTGAAGGTTTTTAAAGGGAAATGTAAAATAAACCCAGTGAGGGCAGGGGGCGGGGGGGACAAAAAAAAACACGTATCAAAACGGGTCCCAGACTATTCAACATCTTTTCCAGAAATATCAAAACACGGCTACAATGTCGAAACCTTTAAGAGGAAACTGGGGCAATATCTTCACCAGGGGGCCAGAGGGGCCCGGCTGCATGGGAAATTGGGGGAGCAGGCCTCCCGTAGCAACACCTAGTTTTCCGGGGAAGCACAAGATAAGCCCGGCCCATGGTTAGGCTCAGAAGTAAAAGAAACTCTCAAAACTCTTTCAAAGGGATATCAGGATAAAAGGGGTTTTTTGGGCTTGCCATGTTTAACCTTTAATCCATTTCCGAAATTTTTGTACTTTTTTAAATGGTTGCCTGATTATTTTCTTTTCTTTTTAATTTTTTCCTTTTCCCCCAAACTTTCACCTATACTCAAATGTCTTATTCAATTGCTTCACCTTTTTCAACATTGGGTTTCTCAATGGGAAAGGTTTGCACTATTAGCTTTGCATATGTATGATCAGCTTAGAGTCGATTTTAAGTTCTTGGGAAATTTTTTATTAACAACAAAAGCCCTCCTGCTTGACTATTTAAAATTTTTAAAAGGAGTTTCTAATTTGAAAAGGGGCCCCTGAAATTGAAAGGGGTACTTCAGTGGCTAAGGTACTTACCAAAAGGATGTTGAAAAGGAAAATCCTTTTGAATTTCCTTCCAACAGTGTTTTTGCTGAATGCAAATTTATGTTGTTGAAAACATTGTCTTCATTAAAAAGCTGCCTTGGGCTAAATTTTTTTTTAAACTGTATATTAATACCATTCAATAACAAACAAAACCTCTACAAAAAGGCTTTCCAATATTAAGCTTTTGTTGGGCCGGGGCACCACCTTGGAAAAGACCCAGGGCCGGGAGAATACCGGGGAATAAAAAAAAAAAAAAAAAAGCTTATGTATTCAGTAAGAAGATATTAACATAAACTTGCTGCAAAGGTACAAACTTTTTTTTTTTTTTGGGGATTATTAAAAAAACAATTTAAAACTGAATTCAGGCAAAATTTCTGGGAGTGTCTTTTTTTGTGATGCTTCAAACTTTGTGTTGGTGACCTTTTTACAAAAAAACTAGGTACTTTTCAGTTTTATTAAATAAATTAGTTTCCATTTTAAAAACGGGAATCCTCTTCAATTGGCTTCAAACACTAACACAGATGTATCTTTCGAACTTTTTTTTATAATAAATTGGGCCCATAAGTAAGACACCTGTGCAAAGTTAGGTTCTTTTTAACAAAAAATTTTCGTCACGCAATTCTTCTTCAGTCGTCAGAATAGCAAAAGCATAAGATGTAATCATCCATCATTCTTGAAGACAGTTTTGAAGTGGTCAGTCTCCACATGGGGAAGATTTTGCTCCATATCAAACAAATTTTAAGTTGAAACATTGTTTTCCAGACTATGGGGCAAAAAAATTCTCCAGGGGAGGGACTAGACCTCAAAACTACCTTTAAGGGGGATGGGCCCATTGCTTGTCTTCAAATCTCTACTGCTTCTGTTATTTTGTATTTGACGAAGAAGCCTATGCGTAGGCAAAAAGTTTGAATTGTCCTGTTTAATTTTATACCATTTTCATATTCAAACTGGGCCATGTTGGATCATTCACCATTTTTATTAATTTTTTTTAAAAGTCTCTACAAGAAATTTAATAGTTTTTCAAAAAAACTGTAGAACTTTATAAATATTTTTTTTTTTATTTATTTTTTTTTTTTTATAATTTGAGCAACATAAGAGGTACAAAAAAAAACAGGTAAGAGCACATGCAAAGCCACTTGATGCAAGCATTACGGGCTGCTTAAAATTAACTTAAGATTAACTTAGCAATGAGTAAACATGATAAAACTTATTTTAAACAGATAACAATAAAGCACAAATGATTATTATTACACACTGGCCGATTCCACCCAAAGGGAGGGGGCCCAAAAAGAAAAACTTTCACCACATTCACTCCTCCTTCTTTCCAGAAGGGTGCTTTACCAAAAAGTTTTTAAATGGCAACTTAACACCCCTCCTTCAAGTGCAGGGCCGTACTTTCCCATCCCAGGGCTCAAGTCCGGGGTCCGGGTTTTCCCGAATCCCCTTTTAAAAGTACTTTCTTACACTCCCAAAAGCATCAAGTATTAAAAACCATTTTTCTCCTTTTCCTATAAAAAGCTCACGCATGCCCGCGGAATCCAAGCCCCCGCACACAAAACCTCTTTACCCCCTCCCCCAACCTTTTCCCAGGGCCCGGGCCCCTACCCCCCCCTTTCCCTTTCCACTACGATTGATACACCTTGAAATTTATTTTTTCGCTCCATTCCTCTACGTCCAACCCTGCAACAACCCTTCTCCGCCCTTAACAACAGTTTTGGCAAACCCGCACCTCCCCAACTTCCCAAACTACGAAATTTTCGATTATATTCAAACCACACATTGCCCTCAACTAAAACTCCACTGTCCCAGCCTCTCCTCATTTCAACATTTTTCACCCATGCTTTTCCCCCCATACAGGAGTGATGGGAAAGCTATGCCCATGCATTCCCCCCTTGCTTTCCAAGGACAAAATTCTTGTCTCCTCATCAATTCTAGATTCACCTCATTTTCAAACCCATCCGCTGACACTCCACCCCAAATACTAATACATTCACCCCCTCCATACTCTCTCCCTCCAATCTGATGTCTAATCTTTCATCACCTAATCTTTTTGTTATCCTCATAACCTTACTCTTTCCTGTATTCACTTTCAATTTTCTTCTTTTACATACCCTACCAAATTCATCCACCAACCTCTGCAACTTCTCTTCAGAATCACCCAAGAGCATAGTGTCATCAGCAAAGAGCAACTGTGACTACTCCCACTTTATGTGAGATTCTTTATCTTTTAACTCCACGCCTCTTGCCAAGACCCTCGCATTTACTTCTCTTACAACCCCATCTATAAATATATAGAACAACCACGGTGACATCACACATCCTTGTCTAAGGCCTACTTTTAATGGGAAATAATCTCCGTCTTTCCTACATACTCTAACTTGAGCCTCACTATCCTTGCAAAAACTCTTCACTGCTTTCAGTAACCTACCTCCTATACCATACATCTGCAACATCTGCCACATTGCCCCCCTATCCACCCTGTCATATGCCTTTTCCAAATCCATAAATGCCACAAAAACCTCTTTAGCCTTATCTAAATACTGTTCACTTACGTTTCACTGTAAACACCTTGTCCACACACCCCCTACCTTTCTTAAAGCCTCCTTGTTCATCTGCTATCCTATTATCCGTCTTACTCTTAATTCTTTCAATAATAACTCTACCATACACTTTACCAGGTATACTCAACAGACTTATCCCCCTATAATTTTTGCACTCTCTTTTGTCCCCTTTGCCTTTATACAAAGGAACTATGCATGCTCTCTGCCAATCCCTAGGTACCTTACCCTCTTCCATACATTTATTAAATAATAGCACCAACCACTCCAAAACTATATCCCCACTTGCTTTTAACATTTCTATCTTTATCCCATCAATCCCAGCTGCCTTACCCCCTTTCATTTTACCTACTGCCTCACGAACTTCCCCCACACTCACAACTGGCTCTTCCTCACTCCTACAAGATGTTATTCCTCCTTGCCTTATACACGAAATCACAGCTTCCCTTTCTTCATCAACATTTAACAATTCCTCGAAATATTCCCTCCTCCTTCCCAATACCTCTAACTCTCCATTTAATAACTCTCTCTCCTATTTTTAACTGACAAATTCATTTGTTCTCTAGGCTTCCTTAACTTGTTAATCTCACTCCAAAACTTTTTCTTATTTTCAACAAAATTTGTTGATAACATCTCACCCACTCTCTCATTTGCTCTCTTTTTACATTGCTTCACCACTTTCTTTCTTAACCTCTCTCTCTTTCTCCATATACTCTTCCTCCTTGCATCACTTCTACTTTGTAAAAACTTCTCATATGCTAACTTTTTCTTCCTTACTACTCTCTTTACATCATTCCACCAATCACTCCTCTTCCCTCCCGCACCCACTTAGGTAGTAGGTTGGTAGACAGCAACCACCCTGGGAAGTACTACTGTCCTGCCAGATGACTGTGAAACAGAAACCTGTAACTGTTTTGCATGATGGTAGGATTGCTGGTGTCTTTTTCTGTCTCATAAACATGCTAGATAACAGGGATATTTTGCTACTCCTACTTACACTTTGGTCACACTTCACAGACACGCACATGCATATATATATACATACATCTAGGTTTTTTCTCCTTTTTCTTCATAGTTCTTGTCCTTCTTTATTTCTTCTATTTTCCATGGGGAAGTGGAAAAGAATCTTTCCTCTGTAAGCCATGCGTGTCGTATGAGGCAGCTAAAATGCCGGGAGCAATGGGCTGGTGACCCCTTCTTCTGTAAACATTTACTAAAAAAGAGAAGACGAAAAATTTTATAAATAAAATATAACTCATAAAAGATATTGAGAAATTTTGAAAATTCTGGCTCTTATAACATT
>NC_069473.1:1343795-1361847 GCF_026875155.1 Cherax quadricarinatus
TTTTCCATAAAATTTCATATTTTTGGTGTCATTTTGATGGGGGAAAAGTTTCTCTACTTTTCAAAGGGAAAAATAATTTTTTTTTCTAAAAAAATTTTCACCCTGAGAAACAATTTTGGAGAGGGTTTCTCACCCTGAGAACAAGTTTAGGAGGGGTTCTAAACCCTAAAAGGGTTTAAGAATCAAAACAAAAAACCAAGAGTAAATGGGGGTATCTTGTACTCAACTGTAAAAAAAAAATGGAGTTTTAAAGAAATGCTAGATTTTGGTCGACTGGAACAATGGAATTGGAAAAAATAGGCCTCAAATTTGGCAAAATCCCCGATGCAAAAATTATCTGAGATCGCAACTTCGCAGAAGTGAAATTTTCCTAAGTTTTCCATAAAATTTCATACTTTTTGGTGTCTTAGCACGGGAAAAGTTTCTCTTTTTTTCTAAGTTTTTTTTTTTTTTTTCCCAAAAATTTTCCCAAAAATAAAAAACATTTTCAGAAATGGGCTTGCAACAATCAAAGGATTAAACTTTTTTGATAGCTACAACAGGATGCACGTCACACTACAAGGCAAAAAGGCACTTTTTGACACCCCTCATGGGGTTACCATATGCAAAAAATGCAAATTAAAAAAGGGCCCTGAAGATCGGAATTCACTACCTGAACCAGTAAGGACCCCCTGATATTATAAATTTGGGGTTTTTAACTTAACCCCTTTTCAGATTGGCCGTACTAGTACGGCTTGCGGCCAGGGTTGGTGCCGTACAGTAGCGTAAATTCTGGGGCTCAAATAAAGCTGGAAACACGGGTAGGCCTAGATGTGAGAAAAATGGGCGCTGGTGAGGTGCGAGGTGGGAAAAAATTTGGGACCCCAGGGGCACATTTGGGGGAATCCCCATTTTGACCCCTTGCCAACCATCCCTCGGGGCAAAAACCCTGCTCCTCGGGAAAATTGGGCACTTTCGTTCCCCACGACATTCTAATACAGATGAAGTGCCATGAAGATGAGTTTCAAGGTTTTGATGAGGCTTTAAAAAAATAAGCCCATAATCCCGGTAATAGTGAGGAAAACCCAACGACCGTCATTTTTCCCCCTTGTGCGGGCCGTTTTGCCCTTTCAGTTGTACCGAACGAAAGAGGAAACCCTATTTTCCCCATATCTCGGACTCGGGGTGTGGCTTGTAATGATAGTGGTAGCGAATTAAATAAAAGCTCTGAAAAACAGTTCCAGTAGCGATAGTGAATGGAATTTTCTCCAGTGAAGTGTATATTATACGAGGGTACATCCTCTGGTAGTGTCCCATTGTATTCCAAGGGGAAGGAGTACATCTTGGGTTTCATCCCATAACTTTACAACAGGAACAGATATGAAAATAAAGATGATAGTGTTGAAATTTGGGGAGGAAAAAATGGCATGGTGGGGGGTAGGGGGTGGTGGCTTTGAGGCACCAGAGTGGGCCTTTGTTAGGGCCCCCATTTTCACTCCAATATACAAAAAAAAAAGGGCCCGGGTTTTAAAATAAGCTGTAAAATATATCGCGAACCACTTTATTACTACTAGATAAAGCGGTTCGACTATATATTATTACGGTACAGTTGAATACAAAAAGTACTTTTGTATTATTTATATTTTTAAATTTTATTTTTATTTTTATTAGGTAGGTATTACGAATGTGTAACCACTACTGTTGACCAATTGGGGGTCCCAAATTGACACCACGCGCGCCTTCTGGCCAGCTGAAGTCATACTATGGAGTATTGGTGAGTCATCAGCTCCTACTCTGACTCGTACGGGTCTTCAACCCCCAAACTCCTAGCTTAAACTAAACTTTAAACCCAAATCTATTTTCTTGCCCTTTTCCCCTTAGTTTCCTGAAATTTTGGTAATTCATGTCACTTATGAAAAATAACTATTTCGTTTTCCCCCCGACCCTTTTTAAAAGAGTTAAATGGGATTTTAATTATTTTAATAAATTATTTTTATCATCTCTGTTAATGAGAAATTTGAAAGAAGATTGGGTTTTTTTTTTGCTGATGGGGTTTTATTTTTTTGTGTGGTTATTTTTTCCTTGTTGTTTTTGGGAAAAAAATTCTAAAAAAAAAATTATTATTTTTTTTTTGAAGTTTTAACATTTTTTTTAGTATTATGGGTTTTGTTTTGCATTTTTTAAAAAAAGTCCCCTTTCGGGAATTAAAAAAATGTCCCAAAAATTTAATCTTTTTTTAAAAAATTAAAGACTATCCTGAACTTTTTAAAATTACAGAGTGTTGCAAAAATTGAAGTTGTATAAATTTATAATGTAAACCCCTGCGCGGGGCTCACCCTAATTAAATAATTTTTTTTCCAAATCCCAAGAAAAAATGATGGAAGAATTTTTTATTTAGTTAGAATAAAATTACGGGGGAAACTGCCTTTTTAAATAAGAAATTGAAAGGGGTTTGGCCTTTTCACCCGTATCTAAAAAAATTTCCCCCCCTTCCAATTTTTCCCCCCCGGGTGTATGTATCTGGGTTGGAAAAAACCCCCCCAAAAAACGGGGATAATTTTAGGGTTCTGGCCCAAAAAACTTCCTTAAAGCCCCCCCCCGAAATTCCCCCCCGGGGTATTATCTTTGGGAAACACTCCCAAAACTGAAAATAAGAGAATTTACTTTAAAATTTTTCAAAATTTAAAATCGGGCTAAAACTGAAACGGGAAGAATTGGGGAAAAGGTTTCGTTTTGAAACAAAGAGAAGGTTCCAAAAAAAACGGGAAAAGAATGTAACCCGGGTATTAATAAAAGAGCTTGTGGATAAGGGGTTTAACAAACAGAAGAAGAAATTTTTTAAATTTTTTGAGAATAAGTTCAAACGGTTTTGGGCCCAAAGACCAAATGGGCCACATTTCTGCACACTCCTAAAAATGGAAAGGCCAGTCTTTTTTTGTCGCCCTTACCATATGGGTTATTCCAGTACGCCCGTAGTAAAGAAATTTTTAGAAGCAATGACATGCCCCCTATTAGTTACCAAATAGTTTTTTCGCTCCATGAAAAGGAAAAAACAGGAAAAACTTATTTAGATTTTCCCCAAAGGGGAAAAGCATTATTTGAAACGTTGGGTCGACTTCTGGGGGTCACACTTTTTAAAAGATTTATCCAATTAATTTTACTAAAGATTTGTATCAAATTTCCAGAGGGAGTTTGCCAGTATCTTTTTGGCCTTTCCCCGCAAAACGCGTTGTTAAAACTGCCGGCTGGCAGCAACTTTAAATTTTCCCCAAAGAGGTTGGTCCCAAATCTGAAAAGCAGCCAGGTTATCAAACCTGAAAAACGGACCGAACCTTTTGGCGAAGCCCTTTGGTAAAAAAGGACCAAAACCCCAACCCCCCGCACTCCCATGTAAAAGTAAAACCCCAAGTAAAACACCAAATTCAATCGACCCCATCCTATAGACCGAAGGTCAGGGGAAAAAATTAAATGTTTGTACTGTTCGGCGGGGACATTTCAAATCAAAAAAATGTTTAAAAAGCGTGATGGGGGACCAGAGAAGGAAGTCCATTTTAAAGATTGCCCACACAAATCATATCCTCTACGACTTTTCCAAGGAAGTCCGAGCCAAAGGAGAACGCTCTTTTTCCCAAGGAAAAGGAACAGATCCTCCTATTTGACTAAGCAAATATGGATATCATCGTCAAATTTGTAAAGGGGGGGCTATGAGTCCTTACTTTTCCCAAAACAAAGTGGAACTACCGATAGCCATTGTTGAATAATTCCCCTTTAGGGATACGGGGTCCATTTAAAAGTTGAAGAAAGGACGTTATCTTCCCCGCCGGCATACATGTTATGGGTTCGACGCTCGGTTTTGGAAGCTTATGGGGGCCCCACAAACGCGAGTACCCCTGTAAAATTTTATGTCGAAACCCCTTTTTTTTTACGGGCCCGGGACGTCAATCGGAGGTCTCCAACAATTCCCCATAAAAGACGTAGACCTATTGTTTGGGGAAAACGACTTAGCGGAAAAGGATTATGGAAAGAGCCCATAGTTATGGAAAATCCAACCGAGGAAAATTACGTCCATCGAAGCCCGGTGAACGGAACCTAACCCTCTTTCCTCTGAGCGTAGTAACCCGGGCAATGACCAACAGTCTTGTCTCCGCTGGTATCGGAGGAAGTCATGGCGACGTCGACGTAGGAGTAGGAGACATATCCAACGAAATCTCGAGTTTCGATGCCAACAGTCCACCCGAACCGATACCAGTTCTAAGTCAGTGGTTTCCGAATAGATTTATTCTCGAAGGAGGAATCTAGTAAGAGAACTTCAAATAGACCCCCTCCTTAAGTGACATCAGGAAAGCTTGCTTGTCGGGGGAAGAAGCCTTAAAAGTGTCAGGCTCTTACTATTGGGAAAAGGACTTACTGAAAAAGAAACTAGATCTCTAAGAAGTGATCATCCAAGTGGTCTTGGCCTACCCCTTTTAGAAATTTAGCATGTAAGTTTGTGCTCATGACATCCTCAAGGTGGACATCTGGGACAAAAAGAAGACATTTAGAAAAATTGGCTAAAGCACTTCACATGGCCAAAAATGAAGAAGAATGGAACGGTATGTAAGAAGCTGTTCCCAGTGTCAACTAGTAGCAAACCTGCACATAATCCACCACCTGCGCCTTTGAACCCTAAACAAGTCAGAGGCGAATCCATTTTCAACATCTGGTGATGACTGTGTCGGCCCCGCTACCCAAGACTCGGCAGGCAACCAGTTCCTGTTCACTATCATGACAACCGTCAACCAGGTACCTGGAAGCAGTTTCCTCTTCAGGAAGATTAATTAATGCTCCGTGCCTAATAGAGAGAGCTGGGGGGGGGGGGGGGGGTGAAGTTCTTCTCTCACTTGGATTTCCAAAGCAGTTCAATCGGATCAAAGGGTCGAATTTTTACTTCAAAATTTTTCCAATGAAGCTTGCTCAGTAGGGGTCAAACGGTTTACGGCAACGGCCTATCGACCCCAATCACAAGGCATGGTGGAAAGGTCCATCAAACTTGAAATAATATGAGTCCTATTGTTTGCAGTATTCCAAAGATTGGGATGAAGGTTATTCCACTACTCTTGTTTGCCCTAAGAGAAAGCAAACAAGACAACTTGAAGCTTTTTGCCATTTAGTTAATATATGGGCCATCAAATTAGAGGACCAGTACAAGGTTCCCAAAGAAGCTTGGACCAGTGGAAGAAACGCCAACTTTTAGGAGCACTCCTACTTAATGAAAGAACGCCTGAGCCAAGCTAGAGAATAGGCCGCCGAAAAAAAAACTTACCGATAAGCACAGAGTAAGATGCAGGAGGAATACGATCGTCGACTAAACTTCATTCATTTGAAACCAAAAAATCAAGTTCTGTGGTTCAACAATTTCATCAGGACATGCTCTACAGCCCAAATTGAAGGTCCTTCACAGAAAATCGTGAAGTGCCTAAGTGACGAGAACTACTTTTGTAAGGACGCCGAAGAAGAGGAATTCACTAACGGACGTATCAAGTTAACCAACTTAAACCTATTCAGAATCTTTCCTCCAATTTCTACTAAACGCCTCCTGAACCAAGAACGGGTACCAGCAAGTTCCGGATTAAATGATAGAGTACCCGGTTCTTCTGAACAATTCGATAGCCTTAAAGAATTTAAATTCTCTATGATAAATCTGGTAAGGGACAAAGGACACGAAATAAAATCCTAAGGGCAAATCTCCACCTATCAACAACGTCCCAAAAACCATGTACGTTGGTGTGCACGATGTAACCTCAGAGAACCTACTCCAATCAAGCAATCTCCCACAAGTGAGTCCCAAGATACAAGGTGAGCTAGAGGCAGAGGTGAACTTCTTACTCTCAAACACACTGGTTGATAAAACCAAGTAACAGTCCTTGGCATCCCCGTGCATTATCTAGCCCCAAACTCCATACGGGACCTCCCTAAGTATTACTGGAGTTTACCCTGGAAGAGTTCCTGGGTCAACGCCCCCGCGGACCCGGTCTGTGACCAGGCTCCTGGTGGATTCAGACCCTGATCACCAGGCTGTATTGCTCCCCCCCTGCTGGCTGCAAACCACTCGTCACATACATAATTACATATTTATTCATTCTAGGTAATATGTCATGTTCTATGTTATTAATATGTTTATTATGTCATATTAGATGAACTGTGATAGATGAATAAGCTGTAGATTTCATATTAGTGTCATATTGATGAAGCATATTTGTCCCTGTCTCCAACAATAAACTCGCCTCCCTCACCCCCTTCGCCACCCCATCTGCCATACACCATCATGAGTCTTCAATAAAGGTAAGTGTGATTGTTAAATGTTCATTTATTACATTTTATTAGTGGCTTAATATTAATTAGCTTATTCATTTCTGCATGTAAATCTATATTCAAGCTAAAATAAAAAAAACAATTTTGTAATACATCTGATTCTGGAACGGATTAACTGAATGTACATTATTCTATGGGGAACATGGTTTCAGTTTTCCGCGCGATTTCGTTTTTTTGCCAGTTTTGCTGGAATGAATTATCATGAAAACCCGAGGGTCCACTTAACAGTGGAACCTCTACTTACAAGTGCATCCATGTTGAGTTTTCCAGATACGAAGTCGCTCTCGTAAATTTTTGCTTCCAGATGCAATGGGCCTCAGGGAGGTTAACCCTAAACTTCCAAACAAATTTAATTCACTATGCGTAGTGGCTCCCAAAAGTAGATTTACGTTTTTTTTACATACAGTTTCAATAACAAAAAACAGATTAGATACAAAGTTTTTCACGTTTTCAAATATAAAAAAAAAAAAAAGGTCTAACTTTTTTAACATACAATACTTTCAAATGTTGAAAAAATGTAGATCTACGTTTGGACATTTTAAGGTTAATTAACACTGGTGACGGCTCTTGCACTTAGGGAAACTGGATCTCAGTTGTTTGTTGGTACTATCTTATTGAAACTTGGGCAATGTATGATGGAAAAGATGCTTTTTTTTAACGTACACACAAAAATGAAAGAAATCGGACATAAATAATGGAGTTCACTTCTCAGAGCACATTAGCCTCCCCTTAAGCGGTACATTTTCGCATGTATTTTATGGTTGTATTCTCATTTTATCTGGTCTCATGTGATACGAATGGAAATATCCTCCAAAATAAATGTGATTTTAATTGGTTTCACGATGAAAAAGTACCTGAAATTGACTCAAAAATAGCATAATGTTCGAGTTCTTTGGCGACATAAGTGGTAGACATCATGAGTTAGCATGGCAGAACAACATTGAAGCTCGCAGTGGCAACAACATGCAAGTCAACAGTGGCAGACATCATGAGGTAGCAGTGGCAGACAACATGAAGCAGCCAGTGGCAGACAAAATGAAGGCACAGTGCAACATCATGAGGTAGCAGTGGCCAGACAACATGAAGGTAGCAGTGGTAGACAACATGAGGTAGCAGTGCAGACAACATGAAGTCAGCAGTGGGCAGACATCAATGAAGGCAGCAGTGGCAGACATCATGAGGTAGTACAGTGCAGACACATGAAGCAGAAGTGGCAGACAACATGAAGCAGCAGCGGCAGACAACATGAAGCAGCAGTGGCAGACATCATAAGCAACAATGGGCAGACATCAGAAGTAGCAGTGGCAGAACAACATGAAGCAGCAGTGCAACAACATGAGGTATGCAGTGGCAGAACAACACGAAGCAGCAGTGGCAAGACATCATGAGGTAGCAGTGGGCAGACAACATGAAAGCAGCAGTGGCAAAGTGTAGCATTAAGAGTGTAGCAATTAAGTGTAGCATTAACCCTTAAACTGTTAGTTTAGTTTAGTTAGTTTATATTTTTTATTATGCACCCCATACCCATCCTGTGGGCGTAGTCAAAAGATTACAGAGGTACATAATTGGTTCCAAGGGACTGGTCCTCCAAAGTTTTGATAGCTGAGCAAGTTACAGAGGTAATGAACTCACAATTTACAAAGGTAATGAACTCACAATTTACAAAGGTAATGAACTCACAATTTACAAAGGTAATGAACTCACAATTTACAAAGGTAATGAACTCACAATTTACAAAGGTAATGAACTCCAGGTAAGTCTGGTCACAATCATGACAAGTTACAAAGGTATTTAAACTGTCCAAACAAATTTACGTTTACATGTGTAGTGCTCCGAAAGTAAATCTACGTTTTTTACATATTTTCAAATATAACAAAAAAAAAGTAGATCAAAGTTTTTTTACACGTTTTCGAATGTAAAAAAAAGAAAAGAAGATCTACGTTTTTTTACATACTTTCAAATGTTGAAAAAACGTAGATCTACGTTTGGACAGTTTAAGGCAGTGGTTCCCAAACTTTTTCAGCTTGTTACCCAATTTAACATGCCACATAAAGCATGTTACCCCTTTCACAAAATGTTGTTATTATTGATATATATGGCTAAATTAAAACACTTTGAGATATTTTCTTTTATTTATTGTATTTGAACATTGTGCATCTCTAATGACTATTACCAAAGATGTCAAGAACATCAGTGGGATGGATGGAGTTGCATACTTGAAGCTAGTTTAGGAATTCTTGGCTTCATACCAGCTTATGTCTACCTCGGCTGATGCTCACAGATAAACTGACAGTGTGAAATAGAGGCAGCCTCAGGAAGTGAGTGACGCATACTGGACAGGTCGATCTGGGCTACTGAGTGACTTTTGTCCTGAAGCATACTTGTCAAAATACTTTTGGGTTTCCACACACTTAGCAATATATTTCTTCTTTTCTAATACAGTGGACCCCCGCTTAACGATCACCTCCAAATGCGACCAATTATGTAAGTGTATTTATGTAAGTGCGTTTGTACGTGTATGTTTGAGGGTCTGAAATGGACTAATCTACTTCACAATATTCCTTATGGGAAAAAATTCGGTCAGTACTGGCACCTGAACATACTTCTGGAATGAAAAAAGTTCGTTAACCGGGGGTCCACTGTACTGTATATTAGTTTTTGATGTTTATTGTTATTTGGTTTAACTTTATTACTTACTTATAATAGGTTTACTTTACAACTTTATATACTAAGACAAAGTTAACAATAATCCTCATACCGGGTACCGCATTGTTTTCTTGATTTTCAGAATTCATAACTTTTTTTCTGTCACCCCTCCATTACCCCCCAAAAATGGTTAAATTACCCCCAGGGGGTAATTTACCCCCAGTTTGGGAACCACTGGTTTAAGGGTTAAGAGTGTAGCAATTAAGTGTAGCATTAAGAGTGTAGCAATTAAGTGTAGCACTTATAAGTCACTCTGATTTTTTGGGGTTATCCTAGGTTCTCTACACATGTACTCAGGAGCAGGAATGGCCACTGTGGTGGCCCTATAAACCCCAACAACAATGGCTACTGTCACCACCACTAGCCACATACCTAATGAAATGTATTTTATTCATTCTAGTGTATATATCATGTTTCTGTGTTATTAATATTGTTTATTATGTTATATTACATGAATTATGATAGATAAATAAGCTGTAGAGTTGATATTAGGGAAATTATTGAAGTACAGTGGACCCCCGGTTAACGATATTTTTTCACTCCAGAAGTATGTTCAGGTGCCAGTACTGACCGAATTTATTCCCATAAGGAATATTGTGAAGTAGATTAGTCCATTTCAGACCCCCAAACATACATGTACAAACGCACTTACATAAATACACTTACATAATTGGTCGCATTCGGAGGTAATCGTTATGCGGGGGTCCACTGTATTTTCTCGTGCCTGGAATTCCACTGGAACGAATTAATTCCATTTCCAGTTGTGAGCAAGGTCATGGAATGGATTAAACTCGTAAGTAGAGGTTCCACTGTATTACAATATACACTACACTGTCGTATAAACATTTAAAAATACAGTGGACCCCCGGTTTGCGATACTAATCCGTTCCTGAGAGCTCATCATAAACCAAAAATATCGGAAAGCGAATCAATTTTCCCCATAAGAATTAATGGAAATCAAATTAATCCATGCAAGACACCCAAAAGTATGAAAAAAAAAAACTTTTACCACATGAAATATTAACCCTTTCAGGGTCCAAGGCCCAAATCTGGAGTCATGCACCAGTGTCCAAGAATTTTCAAAAAAAAAATTTGTTATTTTTTCTTATGAAATCATAGAGAATCTTTTTGTGAAGGTAATAAAACAAAAAGTACGAAATTTGGTGGAAAATTGACGAAATTATGCTCTCGCGAATTTTGATGTGTCAGCGATATTTACGAATCGGCGATTTTGCCGACTTTGACTCCCATTTTAGGCCAATTACATTATTCCAATCAACCAAATTCTTAGCTATTTCACTAGTATTACTTCTATTCTATCGATTGAGCACAAGAAATCGCCAATTCAACTGTTTCAACTACAAAATAAAGTGATCGGAAATTGTTAATTTGGCCAATTTAACACAAAGTTCAAAATATTCCAATTTCAAAATAGGCTCCAGAATAAACAATGTAGGTATTCCTGGAACTAAACTAACATTTCCTCTGTTCATTAGTTACATTTTGAGGCTTTACAAATAAATTCCATTTTGATTTTTTATTCACATAATGAATTTTTATTCACACCAAAAAATAGAAGATTTACTGTTATGCAATACTGTAATAATTGTATAAATATCATCACCATGTTTGTGAATGTATATTAGACCCACCAGCTGACGTGTATTAGACGTGTGAGGTCGTTTGTTTACTCTTGAATTATCAGCAAAAATTTAACATTTCCGCTACTTTGAGCTCAGTTTCAAGCCATTTCCAGTGCTAAAACCAATCAAAATCATCTCTTATTTCTGTAATATGTCTTCCATTCTATCAAATGAGACCAAGAAATCGCAAAATACAGCTATAAAAACATACGAAAAAAACACTGCAAAGTCGCTGTTTTAATCGAAAAATCATGATTTCATTTTTTTTCTCTCATTATACACAGTGTGCTGCAGGATCTGTTTTATGTGGTGCACACATACCACATAGATGTATTCTCTCATATCTAGGCCCAAATGTACCACTCACAGTTTATCAGAGTGAGCTGAGCTCATGGCGTAGATCTACGGTTTGGACACTCACCGTAAAGCCGTAGATCTACGGGACGGACCCTGAAATGGTTAAGTTTAATGCAATAGAAAGTAATTTACAATAACAAAAATAAAAATAAATAACAAAAAATAAAAAAAGAATTTTTGACATTTCCTTTCATGAAGATCGGTGATGATTGATGGGTGGGGGAGGAAGAGTGTGGATGGTGTTAGCATTTAAAAGGGGGGTTTCCCCCCCCATTAGGACTTGGGGAGCAAGCCCTTTTCCGGGGTTATTTCCTTCTTCTTTTAATGCCATAGGACCGGGTTTTGAGAGTCACTGGCCCTCTGTCGCAAACATACTGTCCAAGGGCCTGACCTCTCTTTCCCTTTTTATGATTTTCCCTAAAGTGGTTAAAACTTTTTGTGTAAACAGTCACCAGACGGTTGAATGCTGTTGAGGGTATTTTCACCCATGAGGTTGCACTTTCCCTATAGTAGAGGGGTTGATTGGTTTTTACTATACAACCGACAGCCCCGAACACACACTCCACTTTCGTACTTTGCAATTATCTCTTTTTTCATTTCAACAATCATTAGCACCCTTGGGTTTCCCGGGGGGTTGGGGCATGGGAGTTTTTGGGGGCCCCATGGTGACTTATTTTGCAAAAAACGGCCCCAAAAACGTGAAAATAGGATAATTGGAATGTCCCAAAATTTTTCCTTAGATGCGGCACACTGGCTGGCTCGTAAACCTGGCACACAGGGGCATTTCGGCACACATGGCACGTCTGTACGAAAAAAATCGCATCTGGGTTTTGTATCGGGAACGAGGAAATTTTCTGCGTATAATGTGGTTTTATGGGGTCCCGTGCATCGCAAACCGGGGGGTCCATGTATCCCAGAAATGTTTAAAAATGGTTAAATGTGACATTTAAAAAATATCAAAGATTTTCACAAAAAACCCACTCGTACCATTATAGTTGCTCTTGTTTATGATGAATTTTTTTTTCCGACGGGGGCTTGGGCCCCCTTTTCCCGTTTTAAGCAGAGAGGCTGTACTGTATATTGGGTGTCCCATAGCTATATCACTAGCATATAGTCACAAACTGAAAAAAAGGATATAAAATTCCAGCAGGGGCTGGAAAACTTTTAGGGACGATTTTAAGATTCCTGTGTCACTGTTCCCCCACAGTCTAAATGTGTCCGGGGTGTTAGTGACTGGTGTGAGTTGCACCCGGGAAAAAACGGGCCTAATTTGAAAAAATGCTCGCATAACAAGGGGCTTTCTATATAGTAGATTCATTGATGTCGCTAGGCCTGTTACCTTTTACTGTACTGTATTTATAAAAAAAAAAAAAAGTATTTTTATTATTATTTTTTAATTTTATAGCACAATTTTTTTTTACACTACACTGACAAATTTTACTAAAGGAGGGTACAAAAAACGAGTGTTTGCGCTTGCGACTGTTACAACACAAGCAGGCTGGGGGATAATGCCATCCCCCAGCATCACAAAAAGTTTTGTACAGATTCGCAACCCCTATGAACAGATCAAAATTCTTGGGACTGTAATACTAAATGTGTATCCTTTTTGCCCCATCATAAAGTAAAAATATTGAAAGTCAAACCCGGGGGGGGGGGGGGGGGGGGGGCAAGGGGGGGCGAGGGGGAAATGGGGGGCAATGGGGGCGAGGGGGCAGGCCGCCAGGGTGACCCCATTTAGGGGGTGACCCCATAAGCCTCTAAAGAAGGGACACAAACCCCCAAAAAACAGTGCTGCACCTCAAAAGGAAAGAATTCTTGTTTCTATATACCCTATTATATGATTACAGAGTAAAAAATAACCCTAAAAAGGAAAATTTTTTTTAAAATTTTGATGAGTATAGATGTTTTGCAAAATTTTAAAGGAAAGGGGAAATGTAAGATCAGACATTGAGATGTTACCTGTACCAAGTTAAAATAGGAATAGGTTTCTCTTATTTGCAATGCCTTTTTTTCTGTTTTTTTTTTTTTTTTTTTTTTTGGCATTGTGAAGATAAATAATGTGGATTTTCCTGTACTAAAATGGTTTTGGTTTATTTTCCCCTCAATATTTTTATTTTTAGCATTAATAAAGTTGAGAAAATATTCTCCTGTTAGTTTATGGCCCTTAAACGTTCTTATTGTTAAACATTTTTCATTGGGCATGGGGGTGACACCAAAGATGCTGCCCCCCGGGGGTCACCAAATTAGGACGCCTTGGTCAAACCTTTATAAAATGAGGGGGCACCCCACTAAGATATCAAGGAATAAACAATGACAAATGTTATAAAGGGGGTATTGGTAAATAGTCAATTAACCCCTCTTGGGGGGGGTCCCCTGTACTACAGCTTAGGTGCAAGTCAGTTCCCTAGTGCTACACATAGCTCAGCTCACCAGATAAGCTGTGGCATAATTTTTAGCCCAAAAGAGATATTGGGTCTATGCAGCAAGTGGGAAAAAAAAAAATCCTGGGAGCAAAAAAGTGAATGGAAATAAAAAAAAAACTGCAAAATGTGTTTTTTTTTTAGAATAGCGACTTTGCAGTGATTTTCAATGCTTTTATGGTTGTCATCTCGGTTTTTGGTCTCATTCGATAGAATTGATGATATATTTCAAAAACAGGATGATTTTTATTGTTTCAGGGGTGAAATAGATTGAAATTTGGGTCAAAAATAGCAGAAATGTTTTTTTTTGCCGATATTCCGGGGACGAAATTACACATGTCTAATGTGTGTCCCAAATGGTTATTAATAGGTAAAATGTGTGACATTTTTTAAAATTACAGTGGACCCCGAGTTTCGAATGCTCCCACTCGACCCAATTTTTTAAGTGTATTATGTAAGTGCTTTTGGAAGTGTATTTTTTAGGGTCTGAAACAGACAACTAATTTACACATTTTTTAGGGAAAAAATTCGTTTTTCACGGCACTTTGAACAGCCTTTGGAACGAAGAAAATTGAAAAATCGGAGTACAGTATACGTATTAAATAAGCAAAAGTCTGCATAAAAAGTAAAGTATTTTTGTGAAAGAAAATTAAAAAAAGGGGAAAAAAGCATAATACAGAAAAGGCCCGGGGACATAAACTAAAAAGAAAAAAAAATTTTTTTAAAAAAAAAAAAAACCCCTTTTTTTTAAAAAAAAGGGAAAAAAAAAAAAAAAAAAAAAAAAAAAAAAAAACAAATAACAAAAAAAAATTTTCAAATAAAAAAAAAAAAAATAAAAAAAACAAAATACTGAGAAAATTTTTTTTTTTTTAGACCGATGAAGTTTTTTTTAAAATTTAAAACCCTTTTAAAAATTGATTTTTTAAAAAATTTTTAAAGCCCCCAAAATTTTTATTTTGGTATTTTAAATTAGCAAAAATAAGAATTTGGTAAGTTTCGGAAACCCCCGGGCGTTTTTGAAAAGAAAAAACACCCCCCCAAAATAGCATTAATTTTGCAAAAATTTGTTGCAAAAATGGGGAACAAGTGGAAAAAAACACTAACCTAACTTTGTGTTGTTTAAAAAAAGCCCCGATCAAAAAATAACAAAAAAGGAACAAAAATTTGAAAAGGGGTTGCCGAAAATTCAAAGGCCCTTTTTTAAATTTTAGGGGGATTTCAAAAGGTAAACCCCAAAAGAAGAATTTTGGATTTTGGGGGATGCCCAAATAACCCAAGAAAAAAGATGAAAAGATGTAAACAACGAAGAGTGACACTCAATCTACAGGCAAAGGCAAAGAATCACATAGCTGCTCAAAGTGACCAATCTATCTGAAATACAGAAGGAGGCATAGGCTAGAGAAATAGAAAATATCAAACTTAAGTTTAAGGAATCATACAGGAGGAAAGAAACACAGAAAGAACTTTAAGCAATAAATGAAGTTGAAAGCAACCCAAAATATTTCTCTTCTTATGCCAGATCTAGGGTAAAAACCACATCCAGTATCGGGCCCTTGCTTAAAGAGACGGGGCTTACACAGAGGACAGCAAAGAAATGAGTGAGATACTGAAGTCCCAATATGACTCAGTGTTTAGTGAGATTCTAATCAGACTAAGGGTTGGCAATTTAAATTAACTTTTTATAATCAAGACTCAAAATTTGGTTAACTCCAGAATTTCTGAAATTGCCTTAACACTACAGGACTTTGAAAAAACAATAAATGACATACCCATGCACTCTTCCCCAGGCCCCCCTCAAGGGAGGTTCCTTGACACTGGTGAGGAGCTCTTGATCTAGGGAATTGGATCTGTGCTCCTGTTCCCCACATTGAATACCTTCCATCCCCCCCCTCCACATGCGCTGTATAATCCTAGGGGTTTAGCGTTCCTCCGTGATTATAATAATAAAAATAATCTTCCCCAGGCCCAGATTTGTGGAACTCTGTGTTCATGAAGAACTACAAGAAATCCCTTTCATATGCCTTAAATATTCTATGGAGAGGGAGCACAAACAGGGGGGCCACCCCCGGGTCATGAAAACACAGATATAGAACATCCAAAAAGACGCGTAAAGGCCTGGTCAAGACCAGGCCGCGGGGGTTTGACCCCCGGAACCCCCTTCCGGAAAAAACTCCAGGTAAAGAAATTTGAAAAAAAATTACAGCCCCGCAGCACTAATGCCCCCACATCAAAAAAATCTTTGAAAGAGCCAAAACAAGAAGATTGAAAACCCACCTGGACCCCCCAAAAAATTGCACAATAGGGCAGAGGGTTTAAAAAGGTCACTATTACTTCTCATAACTACTGGACCACCATGACTTGGTCTTGGATGCACAGGAGGACAAATAAAAGGCAGATGTGGTATACACAGACTTTGCAAATGCATTCAACAAGTGCAATCATGATATAATAACACACAAAATGTGTGATAATGGAATGACAAGAAAAGTAGATAGATGGATCTTTAACTTCCTAACAAACAGAAGACAAAGTAATAGTAAACAGAATAAAGTTAGAGGTGGCTACAATGAAAGCTCTGTTCCACAAGGTACAGTATGTACTCACTCCCATCCTTTCCCTCATCCTCATATCTGACATAGACGAACATGTAAGCTACAGTACCATGCCCTCCTTTCGATGATCCAGAATTTGCAACGTGTCACCCTTGAGGACACTGCAATCTCCAAGCAGACCTAAACCCAATTTCAAATGGGGCTCAGAAAGAAAATGAAATTTGAGGGCAAATTTCCATTTCCCCCACCACGGAAAATCAAAAAAAAAAAGTGGGTCGGGATAAGCAAATTAAAACCCCACAACAGAGTAAAAAGAATGTGAAGGCCCCGGAGTGTAATGCAGAGAATTTCACTTTCAAAGATCACAAAAAATCCCACCCCATCTATAGGAAAAATGATAAGGGATATGAGAACCTTTAAAAAAAAGGATTAAGGAATAACAGGATTTAAAAGCATACTCTGGGAATAACAGGATGTACAGCAGTACCCAGCCTAGAGTAACGTAAATAGGTGGGATCTGTACATAAATTTGGCCCCTTTCTAGGCAGGTGAAATTGCAGACCTGAAGAATATACAGAAAACTTTTACTGCACATACAAGTACAATACAGCACCTCAATTACTGGGAACAGTTAAAGTCCCTAGACATGTACTCCTTGGAATGCAGGCAAGAAAAATGCATCATAATATATACATGTAAAATCCTAGAGGGACTAGTCCCAAATCTGAACACAGAAATCACTCCTTACAAAACAAGGCACAATACCGTGACTGGAACAATACACAAATAACCCACACATACGAGAGGGGAGTTAATGACGATGTTTTGGTCCGACTTGGACCATGGTTCAAGTCGGACCAAAACGTCATCGGTAGCCACCTCTATGTGCAGGATATATGTGTGTCAGTCCCTACAAAAGCAAAAGACATGGCAGGTCATGCAACATCCCCCCCATTGAAAAGCAGGGGCACTATAAGAACACTAAGAGATAACACAATAAGTGTTCAACTGCCTCCCATCATACATAAGGGGGATTACCAATAGACCTTTAGCTGTCTTCAAGAGGGAGCTGGACAGGCACCTACAGTCAGTACCTCACGAGCTGGGCTGTGGTTTTTTAAAAATATGTAAGTTATTTTTAAATAATTAAAAATGATCTAAAAACATTATTTTTTGCATATTTCGACTATTCAAGACTTTCTCAAGCATTTACTGAAAAACTTCAATTTTTTAGATAAAATATGCCTATATATAAGCTAATACCCAAAAAATTATGTTGGTTTACATGCAGCCGGCAGTAACAGCCTGGTTGATCAGGCCCTGATCCACCATGAGACCTGATCATGGACCTGGCTGCAAGAGGCACTGACCCCTGAAACACCCTCCAGATATTCTGCAGAGGGCAGAGGAAAGTTTGTTGAAGTGGTTTGCACATTTAGAAAGGATGTAGTAGTGGAGGAAGGCAGGAAGGAGGAAGGCATCTTGCCAGAGTGCCTGCACTGGCAAGACTTCTCTGGCAAGACAGTAAAAAAGTGAGTGATGGTGAAAGCGTTTCTTCTTTTTGAGGTCATCCTACTTCAGTGGGAAGATGGCCGGAGTGTTAAAAAAAATATACTGTGCATCTTGTCACTAGGCCATCACAAAGGAACTAGGATAAGATAAGATAAGATAAGATTTCGTTCGGATTTTTAACCCCGGAGGGTTAGCCACCCAGGATAACCCAAGTAAGTCAGTGCGTCATCAAGGACTGTCTAACTTATTTCCATTGGGGTCCTTAATCTTGTCCCCCAGGATGCGACCCACACCAGTCGACTAACACCCAGGTACCTATTTGCTGCTAGGTGAACAGGACAATAGGTGTAAGGAAACGTGTCGGAATTTCCACCCGCCGGGAATCGAACCAGGGCCCTCCGTGTGTGAAGCGGGAGTTTTAGCCACCAGACCACCGGGCCACCGAGTCTAGGATGCCTAATAAATACAAGAACAAAACTCCTGCACCAGAAAACACTGCTGGTTTAAACCCCCCACATGGGAAAAATACACT
>NC_069473.1:1362347-1380233 GCF_026875155.1 Cherax quadricarinatus
CACATGGGAACTGCTACATCAGTCACAAACGTGGGGACTCTAAGGAACAAAGGAGTTATACTGTACGCGGACGCCCTATCAGACCACTGTGGAGTCCGGAAAAAGACGAGGAGCACACTAAGAACAAACGAAGGGACTGAAGGAAATGACGCAAGGAGGAAAGAGAAGCAAAGACGGAGATGAGCAGGAGAACCCAGACTCAGGAGGAAGAGCAAATACAACCTCCCTCAGAACCACCTACAGAAGGCCCTCAACCACTACAACCCCAATGCAACCAATCTAACCCAAAACACTGTACCCAATGCCCCCACCCCTTTCATCACATACACCACCTTCACAGCAACCCCCATAGTTTCCTGTCAGGTCTCACACCCCCCAGACCACAGTTTTAGAAAAGAAATGTGAGTAGAGGCATTATAGAATCAAGGAGACGTCCACAGACATCATAGCACTCACAGAAACAAACTCACAAAGATAACAGATGCAGTGTTTCCACCTGGATATCAGATCCTGAGGAAAGATATAGGGAGGAGAGGAGGAGGAGTTGCATTGCTCATTAAAAACCAATGGGGATTTGAGGAAATGGAAGGAATCAACGAAATGAGCGAAAGGGACTACACAGTAGGAACAGTTCAGTCTGGGGAACCTAAGATGGTAATTGCAGTGATGTACAACCCACCACAGAACTGCAGGTCAAGAGAAGAATATGAAGAGAACAACAGAGCAATGCTGGTCACACTAGCTAAGGTAGCCAGAAGAGCTAACATGGGTGATTTCAATCAAAAGGAGATTGGGAAAACCTGGAGCAACATAGGTGTTCCAAAACATGGATGTGGTACTGGAAAACCTCATGCATCAACAAGTTAGGGATACTACCAGAGAGAGGTGAGGATAAGCCAGCAAGACTGAACCTCATATTCACCTTGAGTAGCTTGAACAACGAGGATATCACATATGAAAGGCCCCTCGGTGCTAGTTATCATGTGGTTCTGAGCTTTGAATACACAATAGAGTTACAAGTGGAGAGGGTAACAGGAGTAGGATGGGAAAAGAAACTGCAATAGGGGGGAAATACACAGGCATGAGGAACTTCCTGCAAAGGGTTCAGTGGGAAAGAGAATTGGTAGGAAAATCAGAAAACAAAATGATGGACTACGTGACAACAAAATGCAAGGAGGCAAGGACAACAGAAATAATGGGAAGACCAAAATGAGCCCTTGGTTCACCCAAAGGTGTAGGGGAGGCAAAAACTAAGTGCGCTAGAGAATGGAAAAAGTACAGAAGCCATAAGACCCAGGAAAATGCAGAGATTACTTGAAGAGCCAGAAATGAGTATACACAGATAAGGAGGGAGGTCCAGTAACAGTACGAAAACGACATAGCATCGAAAATCATAGACCCAAAGCTGTTGTATAGCCACATCAATAGGAAAACAGTCAATGACCAGGTAATCAGGCTGAGGAAGATGGGGAGCTCACAAGAAACAACCAAGAAGTATGTGAGGAGCTCAACATGAGATCTAAAGAAGTATTTACAGTGGAGAAAGGACTCCAGGAAGTCAGAATAGAATAGGGAAGGGGTACACCAACAAACGATATACCAACAAGTGCAGGATGAAATACACATAACCAAGGAGGTAAAAAAACTGCTAAGTGAACTTGATACCTCAAATGCGATGGGATCGGACATCTCTCGGTGAGTCCTTAGAAGGGAGCAGAGACAGTGTGTGTGCCGCTACCAACAATCTTCAACACATCCATTGAAACTGGGATATGGAATATGGCAAATATAGTCCCAATTTTCAAGAAAGGAGACAGACACGAGGCATTAAAATACAAACCAGAGTCACTGACGTGTATAGTACGCAAAGTCATGGAGAAGATTATCAGGAGGAGAGTGGTGAAGCACCTAGCAAGGAACAAGCTTATAAACGACAACCAACACGATTTTAGGGAAGGAAATCCTGTGTCACAAACCTACTGGGGCTTTATGACAAGGTAACAAAAGTAAGACACGAGAGAGACAGGTGTGTAGAATGCATTTTCTTGGACTGCAAGAAGGCCTTTGACATAGTTCCTCACAAGAAGTTAATGCAAAAGCTAGAGGATCAGGCACGCATAACAGGAGAGGCACTGCATTGGATCAGAGAACACCTGACAGGGAGGCAACAACGAGCCATGGTACATGATGAGGTGTCAGAAAGGGCGTCTGTGACAAGCTGGGTTCCACAGGGAGTTAGTCCTATAACCAGTGCTATTTTTGGTATATGTGAATGACATGACGAAAGGGATAGACTCAGAAGTGTTTGCAGATGATGTGAAGTTTATGAGGAGAATTAAATCAGATAAGGATCAGGCAGGACTACAAGGAGACCTGGACAGACTGCAAGCCTGGTCCAGCAACTGGCTCCTCGAATTTAACCCCTCCAAATGAAAAGTAATGAAGATCGGGAAAGGGCAAAGAAGACTGCAGACAAAGTATTGGCTAGGTGGCCAAAGACTGCAAACCTCACTCAAGAAAAAAGATCTTGAGGTGAGTATAACACCGAGCGCATCTCCTGAGGTGCACATCAATCAGATAACTGCTGCAGTGTACGTGCGTGTGGCAAATCTAAGGATAGCATTCTGATACCTCAGTAAGGAATCGTTCAAGTCTTTGTACACCATTTACGTCAGGCCAATACTGGAGTATGCAGCAACAGTTTGGAATCAACACCTGGTCAAGCACATCAAGAAATTAGAGAGAGTGCAAAGGTTTGCAACAAGACTGGTCCCAGAGTTAAGGGAATTGTCCTATGAAGAAAGGTTAAGGGAAATCGGCCTGATGACACTGGAGGACACGAAGGTCAGGGGAGACATGATAACGACATATAAAATACTGTGTGGAATAGACAAGGTGGACAAAGACAGGATGTTCCAGAGATGGGACACAGAAACAAGAGGTCACAATTGGAAATTGAAGACTCAGATGAGTCAAAGGGATGTTAGAAAGTATTTCTTCATAGAGTTGTCAGGCAGTGGAATAGCCTAGAAAGTGACGTAGTGGAGGTGGGAACCATACATAGTTTTAAGACGAGGTTTGATAAAGCTCATGGAGAAAGGAGAAAGAAGACCCTGCAGCAGTGAAGAGGCAGGGCCAGGAGCTATGAATCGACCCCAGCAACCACAAATAGGTGAGTACACACACACACACACACACACAACACACACACACACACACACACACACACACACACACACACACACACACACATTACATATTATATATATTATATATATATATATAATATATATATATATATATATATTATATATATATATATATATATATATGGAGGTACCACCTCTAGAACTGGTAGCAAGAGATTGAGGTAGAAAGGGTTGAGGGGAGTGCAAAAGTTATCATCCTCAGAGTTTGTGGAGTAAATCAGTTGTTGACAAGAGGTCAATGAGAGAGTCAGGATTAAAAGAGGGTCCATCAGCAAGAAGGGAAGGTAAAGAGAGTTTAGTAGAGCGGAGACGACGTTGGAGGTAAATTCTGCCTGCTCGTTGATAGAGAGGGCAGTCAAACAGAATGTGGCTAACCGATACTGGAACCTGATACTTCTCACAGAGAGGAACAGGGTGCCTCTCCATGAGATACCCATGAGTAAGACGAGTGTGGCCAATGCAAAGATGGGAGAGAGTAGTCTCCCAACCTCGACACTGATGACAAGAAGACAGCCAGTAACCTATACTTGGTTTAATAGAATGAAGTTTGTTGCTGAGTAGATTAGACCAACGTTGTTGCCAACGGGTGTGAAGGTGGGTAGCTATTACAGCAAAATAGTCCGTAAATGGAACACCTCTATATGAAACTGGTAGGCCATGTACTGCTGACCGTGCAGCAATGTCTGCCTGTTCATTGCCCTGTACATCAACATGACCAGGGACCCAACAAAGAACAATACCTTTATGCTTGGTAGAGATACGGCATAGCCAAAGTTGCATATGGAGAACTAGGGGGTGAGGTGTATCAAATTTTTGTAAAGCCTGTAAAGCACTAAGGGAGTCTGAGACAACCACAAATGACACAGGCATAGATGCAATATGGGTAAGTGCTGCAAGAATGGCATACAATTCAACTGTAAAAATGCTAGACGAGGATAGTAAATGTCCTCGTATGCCACTCTCCGGAAACACTGCTGCGAATCTGATGCCATCAGAAGACTTTGAGCCATATGTGTACACTGTGATGGCATGAGAATGAGAGCAGAAGTGGTCAAGAAAAAGAGAGCGGGAAACTACCATAAGCAGTTGGGCTTTCGCGCAAGGGAGTGAGAAAGAACAGACTTGAACAGCTGGAACTTCCCAGGGAGGCAGGGAAAAGTGAGATGCTACATAAACATACCATACCACGGGCGGGATTGAACACGCGATCAGAGAGTCTCAAAACTCCAGACTGTCGCGTTAGCCACTGGACCAGCTAGCCACAATAAGATTCGTCCAACTAGGTATATTTCTACACCATAGGAAGGTTAGCATAGGCACCACTGTGACCAGAAATGCAAGTTTTTACAGACGAATCTCCAGCTAGTGCGGCCGTGACGAACTCTAGCTCAAGTCCCCTCAATGCTGTCAACATGACTGACAAAATCGTAATGACACGATTGCAAACAAACCATACCATGGGCGGGATTGAACCCGTGGTCAGAGAGTCTCAAAACTCCAGACCATCGCATTAGCCACTGAACCAGCTAGCCACAATAAGATTCATCCAACTAGGTATATTTCTACACCATAGGAAGGTTAGCATAGGCACCACTGTGACCGCAAATGCAAGTTTTCACAGACGAATCTCCAGCTAGCGTGGCTGTGACGAAATCTAGCTCAAGTCTCCTCAATGCCGTCAACATGACTCACGAAATCGTAATGACACAATTGCAAACAAACCATACCACAGGCGGGATTGAACTTGCGGTCAGAGTCTCAAAACTCCAGACTGTAGCATTAGCCACTGGACCAGCTAGCCACAATAAGATTCGTCCTGTGGTATGGTTTGTTTGCAATCATGTCATTACGATTTCGTGAGTCATGTTGACAGCATTGAGGGGACCTGAGCTAGAGTTCATCATGGCCATGCTAGCTGGAGATTTGTCTGTATAAACTTGCATTTGTGGTCACAGTGGTGCCTATGCAAACCTTCCTATGATGTAGAAATATACCTAGTTGGACGAATCTTATTGTGGCTAGCTGGTCCAGTGGCTAACGCGAAGGTCTGGAGTTTTGAGACTCTCTGACCGCGGGTTCAATCCCGCCCATGGTATGGTTTGTTTACAATCGTGTCATTACGATTTCATGAGTCATGTTGGCTACATAAACATAGAAAGATGGTAACTGAAGGAAAGACAAGAGCAAATGTACGTGAAGAGAAAAGGGACGGAGCAAACAGGGACGGCGAACAAATGTCTACTAATATCGGTGACTATTCTATAAATGGAAGGATTGCGGAGATCATGAGAGTGAACATAGTAGCGAAGGCAATGGGCATCACGGCGATTAGACAAGGATGGAACATTCGCTTCTGCATAGAGGCTCTCAACAGGGGAAGAGCGAAAAGCACCAAGGTATAAACGTAATCCTTGGTGATGGATGAGATTAAGGCTAGAGAGAGTAGCAGGAGGGGCCGCTGAATAGATCTGGTCACCATAAACGAGTTTCAATAAATGAGGGCTGAATGTAGGTGAAGGAGAGTTCGACTATCAGCTTCCCATGAAAGATGAGCAGGGTTTTAAGAAGGTTCAGCTGGCTGTGGCAAATTGCCTTCAGAGAGGTAAAGTGAGGTTTCCAGGATAACCTACGGTCAAAGAGAAGGCCTAGAAACCTGACCGTATCACGTTCAGGGATATGTGAGCGAAAGAGGTACAAAGGATGACCATAGATGACAGAGCGTCTAGTGAAAGTAATTTGGTGAGTTTTGGTATTGGAAAATTTAAACCAATGAGTGGTGGCCCAACTGGAAACATGGTCGACCGCATGCTGGAGAGAAACTGTAATGAGGTGACAGTCAGTGCCTGCACAAGCAATAGCGAAGTCATCAACATAGAGTGATGACCAAATATTGGATGGTAGACTAGAGGCCAAATCATTTACAGCAAGGAGAAAAAGTGTTGTGCTCAGAACACATCCCTGGGGGACACCTTCAGCTTGGACAAAGTCCAGGGAGAGCACATTGTTAACCCAAACACGGAAATGTCTGTCAGTTAAAAAGTTCTTAAGGAAGGATGGTAGATTGCCTCGGAGGCCTAAGGAGTGGGCTTGAGCCAAAATATTATGCCTCCAAGTTGTGTCATATGCCTTCTCAAAGTCAAAGAATATGGCAATAACTGAGTGGTTATTTGCAAAGACATTACGAACATACGTATCCAAGCACAGTAAGGGGGCTATGGTAGAATGGCCCTTACGAAAGCCATATTGACTACTGGAGAGACTGTTGTGTGTCTCTAAATACGACATTAAACGTCGATTTATCAGACGTTCCATCACTTTGCAAACTGCACTGGTAAGAGGAATGGGACGATAGTGGGAGGCATCATGTCCGGTAGTACCCGGTTTGTGGAAAGGGAGAACAATGGCAGATTTCCACAGCTGGGGAAGAACTCCTTATGACCAAATAAGATTGAAGAGGTGTAAGAGGACTGCAAGGGCTGACTGATATAAATGTTGTAACATCTGAATATGAATGCCGTCAGGCTCAGCTGCCGATGATCGGCAAGCTGAGAGTGTTGCCTCCACTTCCTGAAGTGTAAAAGGCACATTATTCGGTTCTTCTTTGAGAGAAGAAAAGTCCAAGGGTGTTAATTCTCTGGCAGACTTAACATAAGAACATAAGAAAGAAGGAACACTGCAGGAGGCCTGTTGGCCCATACTAGGCAGGTCCTTTACAATTCATCCCACTAACAAAACATTTGCCCAACCCAATTTTCAATGCCACCCAAGAAATAAGCTCTGATGTGAATGTCCCACTCAAGACCCGCATAACACTAACAAGTGTGGATACCCAGAATGATATAAAGCAACTGCAGAAATCACCCAAAAGTTCACAAATTACCAACTAATAGGACTCGTTCTAGCAACTCCTACCCCGCTGCCACTGAAGTGATACTCCACAACATTCACCCAACACCCATCTCCTACTATTCACCCGAAGCCACAGCCAATGGACAAGGGTCAGAACAATAAAAGAAGATCCAGTAACCAGCCAAGGACTCCTAACATCAAAGGTGAGAGCAGTAATAACACGAGGAAAACTTGTAGTACTGCCAGCCAGGACACAAAACCCTCATCAACCACCGGCACCACCTAACAACCAAACCGCCAGGACGACATCAAACTGGGCCGCCACTACTCATTGAGTGAGGTGTATGTCCACTTAATATTTGTATTTATATAACTCATTACAATTGTGAACAGTTGTGGACGTCATCAGTGGTTCATTACTTTGTAATTTGTTCATGACTGTAACCATGTATTAGGAGTGAAGCTGATTCATTACTCTGTTAACTTGCCTTGAATTGTGACCAAGTTCTTCCTGGAGATCATTTCCTTGTAACAGTTCAGCTATCATTAACTTTGGGGTCAGTCACTGGGACCCATTATGTACTTTGTAATCTTTTGACTACCGCCCAAAGGATGGGTATGGGGTGGCATTAAAGATATTTAAACTATAGTGTGTGTGTGTGTGTTGTGTGTGTGTGTGGTGTGTGTGTGTGTGTGTGTGTGTGTGTGTGTGTGTGTGTGTGTGTGTGTGTGTGTGTGTGGTGTGTGTGACTCAACAATCAAATATTTGCTTTTTTTACCCAATAACTCATTTTACTGTTGTGACCGGGTGTGGAAGTGTGAATTGCTCATTACTCTATAATTTTGTTCATGATTGTAGCCAAAGTATAAACGTAAGTAATCCATTCTACAGAATTCATTACCTTTGTATACTTGTGAGCTCTTTACCTTTGTAACTAGTCAGCTATCAAACTTGGGGGCCCAGTCCCTGGACCCATTACGTACTCTGTAATCTGATAATACCTTTGTAACTTGTCAGATTGATGACCAGACTATACATGGAGTTCATTACTTTGTAAAATTGTGAGTTCATTACCGTTGTAAATTGTGAGTTCATTACCTTTGTAAATTGTGAGTTCATTACATCTGTAACTTGATCAGATGTCAAAAACTTTGGAGTCCAGTCCCTGGGACCAATTATGGTACCTCTGTAATCTTTTGACTACGCCCACAGGATGGGTATGGGGTGCATAATAAAAAACATATAAAAATAACATATCGCCTCTACAGTCCAAGATAAACTCCTCCCAGTAGTTGATGTCATGAAGATCACGAACCAGAATTACTTATTTCTCCTTATGATTCAGAACCAAAGATCACCAAACTTTACTCTAGAATTGCTGGACTAAAGCTAGAATGAAGATTACCTCAACAAGTTATCACTGCTCTAGATCTAAACTAGAACACTCTAGAACAACAATGCAACACCCCACAACCCGGTCCCTAAGGACACCTCATTCACGTTAAAGACCGGTCACCCTTTTGCTACCGAACATTACAGAGGAAAGATCAAGAGTGGACCAACAATTGCCAATGTCATAACAAACTTCCAAGACCATTATGACCAACAGCAGCTATCTGACGATGTTGTAGTTAACAGCAAACATCTCCCACACACAGTCAACCCAAGAGACATGCATGGAGACCACCCATACTAGCTTATCAAGGACCACTTCGCCTTAAACATAAGTAGTGATGAACTTAAAGGATTGCAAAAACTGATGCGGCTATCATGCTAGGTATAAAAACAGTGCTGTTAAAATTCCAAACAAGCTTACAAAGGAAAAAAAACCTACTAAAAACAATCTGTTTCTATGAAAACTGTGTTTAAGTCATTGAGTGCCCTTACCTAAAAAGAAGACAAATTCTTATTATTGACTAAGAACAATGCGCTATGCCCAAATAATCCACCAGTGCTTTGTGAGGGATGGAAAAATTGCCTGTGAGGAAACAGCCCACTGGAAAGAGCATACTTCATCTCCACAGTACATGACCTAAAACATTACTAGTGAGGCTGGTACACTAAAAGAATCAGAGTAAAGTGTCAGTTTATACCATAGTCCACCGTTAGTGTTATTTTGTCATATATTGGGCCCACTAAAATTCTAATACTCCAACTTTCTTTTAATTGTCAATTGTTGTACTCAACGTCCTTTCTTCCTCATATGTCTTTTTTTGGTATTAAATATTTACTGTTGCTATCTCCCGTTTTGTCATTTTTCAACATATATTTCCATCTATTTTTTTATATTACTTACAATTAATCTACCTCTCTTGTTAAAAAATCTCAATTGCCCATTTTATTCACTGTGAAAATCCCTCTTATAGCCCATTTTACGTTTAAACTATATTGATCAACTTATTGTAAACTTCTTTTATGACCATTTTTATTCAATACTTTTTAACCTAGTATTTTCATACTAAAATCTTTTATATCATCCTGTCTTCCTTTACTAGCTTATTATAACCTGTCCTATTGCCATTTTTATTTTATAAATTCTTTTTTTTTATTATCTTTGCTACACTTAATTTGTGTATTTTATCCTGTCAATTTAAGTCTAATTATATCTAATTTTGTAAACAACTTATATAAGACTTAGTGCAATTACAATGAAGAGTCTTATTCGTTATTATATTATTAGAATTTATCACATGTTACTTAGCTCATTCTAGCTCAATACTTGTCAATACCAAATTCACTATACTTGACCATAGTGCAATTACTAGTGAGAGGACTGGTGCTATTGGTAATTTGTATTTTTTTTTTATTAGACTAAAGTTGTTGTACTATAGCTCTTTCTAGCTCTATACATAGTCAATACCATTTCACTATATTAGACCATAGTGCATTTACTGTGAGAGACTGGTGCTACTTTTAATTTGTATTTTTTTATTATTAGATTAAATTCAGTTGTACCATAGCTCATTCTACCTCAAGACTCATAGTCTATACCAAATTCACTATTTTAGACCATATAGGTGCAATTAATAGTAGAGGACTAGTGCTATTTTTAATTTGTACTTTTTTATTTTTAGACTAACTATTGTATTATAGCTCACTCTAGCTCAATATAACATTGACTCCACATAAATAGTCATTATTAGACTTAGTGCAATTACAAGTGAGAGTCTTGTTCTATTTTTAATTTGTATTTTTATATTACTAGTTCTATTAAACTAGTTGTACTTTGTTCTTTCCAGGCACAACACACATAACAACATAACTTCATTAGGTGTTGTAGTGACTATACCATACATGACCATAATACTCTTGATATTATACTTGTCCAAACTTCCAACCACAAACAGGGATATCAGTAGTAGAACTCAACACGCAACTTCAGATATAAATAACCATAATTTTAACTAGAAGATGGATTGATCACGTTGACCCTGATCTAAACCTCCAAATCTGACACCAATCAAAACCTAGTGGAAAGTTAACTGCCTTTATTACACAGCATCTCAAGCCACCACTATCCTTAACAAATGCTAAAAGTCTATCAGTTTCTTAACTTCACATCAGGTCCTTAAGCAAACACTATTGATGACCACTAACACTCTTGAATCACTAAGGACACCTTCTCACTGCATTATTCTTACTGAGGACCTGGGCTTAAGCAGGGACACATTAGATATCTACCCTCTACCAGGATACACAGCTATTCAATATCTGCAGAACAAAACCAAAGTTGGGGGTGGTTTTTGCAATTATTACTCTAACCAATTATCTTGCTTAGCACACTTGCTTTATGATGAATAGGGGAATTTACATTTTTGATAATTTTACTGTTAAAAAACCTTATGACGCCTATTAACAATCGGTTGCCATTTACCGGATACCTCACACAAACATCCAAATTTCAGTAGAAATTGAAAGTTCACTAATAAACAAACAGACAAATGAATAAGCACCACCTTCTCTTAGCTGGAGACTTCAACATCACCCTTGGCTTACTAGATGATCGACTGTAACTGATTTCTTCAACAATATATACAACACACTTCTATTACCCCAATACTAAACCAACCAGGGCTCCACTGAGACAAGTGCAACCATAATATGTCCACATATGGACCATTATACTAGCCCTTAAATCAGGGATAATCACAGATAGCACTAAGACCACTACCCTACCTTCTCCTGACAAACATTAGTAAACCACCACTTGAATACAACATAAAGTCTATTTAGACTCATTGACGAGGCCTCAGTAAAGGAAGTTCTCAGCCGACCTCGAGATGTTGATTGGCCTACAGAATTCTCAAGGCCAATGTATTGATGACTGGACAGGACAGCTTCTTAACAAATTACTTAGACTATTACAAACAAACATTGTCCTATAAAAACAAAACAGATCACAAACAACGCTTGGTTGCCCATGGCTAACCAGCACCATTCTTAATCCATTGACAAGAACACAATTTGAAAAAAATTATAGAAAGGGCTTAATACACAAATGATTTTTCTTAATACACTATTCATCAGCTCTCACCAATGTAATAAAAATTGCCAAACAATATATACTCCATGTTAGATTCACAGACACTAGGAGGAGATATAAAATAGACCTGGAAAACACTCTCTCAGATTCTTGGGACACACAAACTGAGAAAAAACAAGAATATTGTTCCTAACTAAACCTAATGAAAAAACACTACATCCCACTGACACAGCTACAAGATTAAAACGACTTCTTCTCAAACATAGGATCTAATTAGCCAGTAAAATCCCATATACAATGCCATGCCGGGGACTACTATATGGATAAAATTTCCTAATTCCTTCTATTCTTGCACCACTGAGCCCTCGGAAGTCATTGAGTCATAAAGTCACTTAAAAATAACTCGGGGAATCTGTCTCATGTCCCACCATTACTGTACAGCGAGCGGACCATGTTCCTTTCGCATGCTATTTCATTACTTTTTTAACAAGTCAATAGGAGACTAGCACCTTCCCGAATACTCAAGATGGGCAAAAGGGGTTACACCAATTACATAAAGTGGTGACCCTACAGGACTTAAACAAACTATAGGCCAATATCTAACTTACCATTGCTATCCAAAATCTTGGAGGTAACTAGTGCACAGGAGGACTGTATTTCATTTATACGGCTCAAAACATACTCAACCCCCTGCCACAGTTTGGAATTTAGGAAAATTAAAATCACTTAATGATGCTATCATTAAAAATGCTAGATCTGCTTTACAAGCATGAAAATATAAGGAATATCCATCTAGAATTTTTATGACCTAAGAAAGCTTTTGACACAGTAGACCACGACATTCCTACTCCACAACTTGATCACTACGGTATAAGAGGCCATGCACTTGCTCTTTTCAAATCTTACATTACTAATAGGTACAGATACGCACCATTAAGACACAGCATCGCACACGGCCAATGATACTGGAGTTCACGCAGGAAGTGTCCTTGGTCTGCTCTCCTCTTATACTTCAAATGACCTTCCAAACGTATCCAAAACTGAAAACCATTCTCTTTGCTGTGACACGACTTATGTCTTCTCTCATCCTATGCTTGCCAACCTTCAAAACATTGGAATGAGGGGAGTGATTAAAATATCGACTGGATGACAGCCAATAAACATTTCGCTTAACACTGAATATAAATCTATATTAATGTTTGGTAGCAGAGCAGGTGGATGAACAAAATTACATTAAGATGGGACAACACTTAATTACCAGGAAATAATGGGGGGAAAATTCTAGGCTTATACCTTGACAACATCCTGAATTTCAGCAACCCATTATCCAGCATATAGCCAAAAAAAGTATTCCAAGAACGGTTGGGATCCTCTCCTTGATTACGATACACGTGCCGCAAATTGCCATTCATCACACTATACCATCATTTATCCATACCTCATTATGTATTTGTGCTTGGCTTTCAACTGCAGGCAACCACCTAAAGCCAATGATAACCCAACAAAAAGCTGCAGTAAGATAATAATCTCTAAATCCCAATCCCTGGCAGGCCTAAAACACCCCCCCACTCTTCCATTAGATCTAAACTTGCTCCCTGTTCAGTACATCACCACTTATACTTGTGCAATTCTATATCTACAGGACTTAAATCTTAATATCACCTTGACCTAAATAACGCTTTCTTGATAGTTGTACAGAAAACCACAGGATAACACCAGACACATAACATCTCTAAGACATTCCCCGTGTCGGGACTAAACCTTTACAAAAATTCAATATATGTCAAAAGGCCTAAAATCGGACTACCATTCCTGAGAACTCTAGAACGGCCAGACACATTCATCAACTTCAAAACTACTCATTAGAAAACATCTTATCTCCTGATAACCCCGTCAACTAATACACGAATACCACCTGGTGGGTTCACTCTTACACTCAATCAATCATTTGGTCATTATTGGAAATATTAATCTCAGTCTTATTATAATGAATCTGTGATACTCCAATACTGTAACTATGTACTGTGCCAAAACAAAGCCGTTCACATTTGCTAACTCACAAACTTGTATTTAGTCACTTAGCCATAATACCAACTTACCTCATTATTTGTAATTTTTTACAATTAAGATTAAAACTAAGTATGCCCGGAATGCCTAGCCATGCTAGCGTTCTAGTGGTACACTCGGTAATCACAATTTTACTACATGTAAACCAATCAATAACCAAAATGTCGTTAAACTCAGCATTGTATTCCTTATAGGAATAAACTTTGAATTTGAATTTGAATTGAAAAGCCAAACCCTCCAACTCATGTATCTTAATCCAACATAAATTTGAAACTACCCAAAGTCCTGCCCAATACCCAGTGGTCGACTGTTCCACTTTCTATACCCTATTTCCAATCCAATACTTTCCTATGTCCTTCTAAATCTAAAACATATCTTAATTTAAAGCCATTTTACTGCAAGTCTCCTCGTGAGAGAATCATGTAGACCTTATTAATATCCCCTTTTTTTATACCTATCTTCCACTTATACCTTCGATTCAGGTCTCCCTCATCTTCGTCTGACAAGTGAATGTAACTTAAAGAGTCTTCAATCTTTCTTCATAAGGAAGGATTTCTAATGCTAGGTATTAATTTAGTCATCTACGCTGGATGTTTTCTAACGTTTTTATGTCCATTATGTTATAGGGAGACCAGAAACTGTGACTGCATAATCTAGGTGTGGGCTTACAATGATGTATAAACTGCAGTATGACCTCTGGACTTCTTGTTGCTTACACTTCTTGAGATAATCCCAGTAACCTATTAGCTTATTACGTTGCTTAGGCATTGCTGTCTTGGGTTTATGGTTTGCTGCTCACCATAACCCCCATGTCTTTTCGACAATCTGTATGTCTATGTTTACATCATTTTATTATACGTAACTAGGGTTATGGGGCATCCCAAGCTTCAAAACCTTGCATTTATCTACATTGGAACTGCATCTGCCACTTTTCTGACCAAGAATGGAGTTTGTTTAAATCCTCCTGAAGTTTCATAACATCTACGTTTGAATCAATTATCCTACCTGTCTTTGTGTCATCGGCGAATTTGCTCATATCACTAGTAATTCCCTCATCAAGATCATTGATATATATTATAAACAACAACGGGCCCAAGACTGATCCCTGTGAACGCCTCTTGTTACAGATACCCACTCGATTTAACCCCATTTATGGACTAACCTCCCCCCCTGCTTCCCTGTCAATGAGCCATGACTCGATCCACGAGAGCACTTTTCCCCCAATGCCATGAGCTGTCACTTTCTTTATTTGTGTATGTTTCTTTAACAGTCTATGGTGCGGAACTCTATCAAAAGCCTTACTAAAATCTAAGTAAAATATATCAAATTCTTTATCGGGTCAACAGCCTCAAAAGCTTTACTGAAGAAAGTTAATAAATTAGTTAGACAAGACCGGCCTCTTGTGAATCCATGCTGAGTATCATTAATCAAGCTATGCTTATCGAGAAGGCTTCTTATAATCTCAGCTATAATTGACTCTAGTAATTTACCTACAATTGAGGTCAGGCTTATTGGGCGGTAATTTGACAGTAACGACTTGTCCCCTGTTTTAAAAATAGGAATTACATTAGCCATCTTCCACATATCAAACACCACACCTGTTTGAAGAGATAAATTAAAAATATTAGGATTGCTGTTTTCTTTTTCTGTCTCATACACGCTAGATAACAGGGATATCTTGCAACTCCTACTTACACTTTAGTCACACTTCACAGACACGCACATGCATATATATGTACATACATTCAGGGAAACCGGCAGGCCGGACTTGAGTCCTGGAGATGGGAAGTACAGTGCCTGCACTCTGAAGGGGTGTGTGTTTATGTTTGCTTTAAAAACTGTAGTGTAAGCACCTTCTGGCAAGACATTGATGGAGGGGAATGTTGGTTAAAGTTTTTCTTTTTCGGGCCACCCTGCCTTGGTGGGAATCGGCCAGTGTGATAATAATAATAACATCTGGGATGCTTAAATGTGCGTGGATGTAGTGCAGATGACAAGAAACAGATGATTGCTGATGTTATGAATGAAAAGAAGATTGGATTGTCCTGGCCTAAGCAAAACAAAGCTGAAAGGGGGTAGGGGAGTTTCAGTGGGGGAAATAAATGGGATTAAATTCTGGGGAGTATCCTGAGAGGTTAGAGCAAAGGATGGGGTAGCAGTAGTTGAATGATCAGTTATGGAAGGAGAAAAGGAGAATAAGAATGGGTAAATTCAAGATTATGTGTTTTAAAGTAAGGGTTGGATTGCGAGAAGTGGGTCATAATAAGCGTGTATGCACCTGGAGAAGAGAGGGTATGCGAGGAGAGAGAGAGTTTTTGGGAGATGTTAAGTGAATGTATAGGAGCCTTTGACAATGTGAGAGGAGTAATTGTGGTAGGGGACATGAATGCTAAGGTAGTGAGAAACTTTTAGGAGTGTGTGGTAGGTAAGTTTGGGGTGCAGGTGTAATGGATATAGGGAGCCCGTTGAACTTTGTATAGAAAGGGGTTTAGTTATAGGTAATACTATTTTAAGAAAAAGAGGATAAGTATACAAGATATGATGTAGGACGAAATGGACAGTAGTTTGTTTGGATTATGTATTGAGTGATAAAAGACTGTTGAGTAGACTTAGGATGTAACATGTTTATAGAGGGGGCCACAGATTTAACAGATCACTTTCTAGTTGCAGCTACACTGAGAGTAAAAGGTAGAGGGGATCAAGGCTAATCAGAAAGTATCAGGGAAGAGGTGAGGTGAAGGTTTATATAACTAAAAGAGGAGGCAGTTAGGGTAGATATAAACAGCTATGGAGGATAGATGGCTAATGAGAGCCATAGGCAATGGGGCGAAGAGGTTATGGGGGTAGGTTTAAAAATGTAGTGTTAGAGTGTTCAGCAAAAGTTTGTGGTTCAGGGAAAGTGGTGTGGGAGGGTAGAGGAGCGATGGTGGAATGATGATGTTGGGCGAGTTAGTAAGGGAGAAAAAGTTTGCATAGGAGAAGTTTTTACAAAAGTAGAAGTAAGCAAGGAGGGAAGAGTATATGGAGAAAAAGAGAGAGGTTAAGAGAGTGGTGAAGCAATGTAAAAAGAGAGCAAATGAGAGAGTGGGTGAGATGTTACCCAACAAATTTTGTTGAAAATAAGAAAAAAGTTTTGGAGTGAGATTAACAAGTTAAGAAAGCCTAAGAACAAGTGGATTTGTCAGTTAAAAATAGAGAGGAGAGTTATTAAAGGAGAGTTAGAGGTATTGGGAAGATGGGGGGAAATATTTTGAGGATTGTTTAAAAGTTGATGAAGATAGGGAAGCTGTGATTTCGTGTATAGGACAAGGAGGAATAACATCTTGTAGGAGTGAGGAAGAGCCAGTTGTGAGTGTGGGGGAAGTTCGTGGGCAGTAGGTAAAATGAAAGGGGCAAGGCAAACCGGGATTGATGGGATAAAGATAGAAATGTTAAAGCAGGTGGGGATATAGTTTTGGAGTGGGTTGGGGCAATTATTTAATAAAAGTATGGAAGAGGGTAAGGTACCTAGGGGTTGCAGAGAGCATGCATAGTTCCTTTGTATAAAGGCAAAGGGGGTAAAAGAGAGTGCAAAAATTATAGGGGAATAAGTCTGCTGAGTATACCTGGTAAAGTGTATTTGGTAGAGTTATTATTGAAAGAATTAAGAGTAAGACGGGGAATAGGATAGCAATGAACAAGGAGGCTTAGGAAAGGTAGGGGGTGTGTGGACCAGGTGTTTACAGTGAAACATATAATGAACAGTATTTTAGATAAGGCTAAAGAGGTCTTTGTGGCATTTATGGATTGGAAAAGGCGTATGACAGGGTGGATAGGGGGGCAATGGGCAGATGTTGCCAGTGTATGGTGTAGGAGGTAGGTTACTGAAAGCAGTGAAGAGTTTTTACGAGGATAGTGAGGCTCAAGTTAGAGTATGTAGGAAAGAGGAAATTTTTTCCCAGTAAAAGTAGGCCTTAGACAAGGATGTGTGATGTCCCCCGTGGTTGTTTAATATATTTATAGATGGGGTTGTAAGAGAAGTAAATGCGATGGTCTTGGCAAAAAGGCGTGGAGTTAAAAGATAAAGAATCACACACAAAGTGGGAGTTGTCACAGCTGCTCTTTGCTGATGACACTGTGCTCTTGGGAGATTCTGAAGAGAAGTTGCAGAGATTGGGGGATAATTTGGGAGGGGTGTGCAAAAGAAAAATTTAAAAGGGGAATACAGGAAAGAGTAAGGGTTTTGAGGATAACCAAAAAAATTAGGGGATGAAAAAATTTAATATCAGATTGGGGGA
>NC_069473.1:1380733-1396253 GCF_026875155.1 Cherax quadricarinatus
TGGAGGACTGTAGTGCTTTGAGGAACATGGAGGGTGCTTGTGAGGGAACATGTATGTTGGGAGGGAAATGTTGAGTGCTTGTGAGGGAACATGTATGCTTTTGAGGAACAGTTAGTGCTTTTGGGGAACAGGAGGTCTTGTGGAGGGAACATAGGGTGCTTTGAGGGAATGGGACGCTTGTGGAGGAACTGGAGGTCTTGTGATGGAACATGGAGTGCTTTGGAGGAACAGGAGTGTTGTGGGGAACAGAATGTTGTGAGGACAAGGGAGTGCTTGTGGGGGACATGGAGGGTCTTGAGGAAAAGGGTGCTTTGAGGGAAAGAGAGGCTTGTGGAGGAACATGGAGGGGGTTGGGAGGAAAAGAGGTGTTGGAGGGAAATGAGGGCTTGTGGAAGACTTGGTCTTGGGAGGAACATGAGGTGCTTGGAGGGAACATGGGTGGTTTTGGAGGGAATGGAGGGTTTTTTGGAGGAACTGAGGTGTTTGAGGGAAATGGAGTGCTTTGGAGGAACATGGAGGGGCTTGTGGAGGAACATGGGGTGCTTGTGGGACAGGGGTGCTTTGGAGGGAACAGAGGTGCTTGTGGAGAACATTTTAGTGCTTTGGGGACTTTGGGAGAATGCTGTGAGGGAATGGAGGGGCTTTGGAGGAACATGGGGATGCTTGTGAGGGAACATGGAGGGGTTGGAGGGAACATGAGGGCTTGGAGGAACATGAGATGCTGTGGGAACATGGAGGGGCTTGTGAGGGAACAGAGGGTCTTGTGGAGGAACATTGAGTGCTTTGAGGGAACATTTGAGTGCTTGTGGGGGACGGGAGGGAACATGAGGTGCTGTGGGGGGAAGGAAATGCTTTGGGGAAATGGAGGTGTTGTGGAGGGAAAATGGAGGTGCTTTGAGGAACATGGAGGTGCTTGTGGAGGGAACATGGAAGTGCTGTGAGGAACATGAGGGTTTGTGGAAGGAACATGGGGGCTTGGGAGGAACATGAGATCTTGTTAGGAAGGGGTGCTTGGAGGAACATGAGGTCTTGGGGGCTGAGGGCTTGTTAGGGAACATGGGGTTTGGGAGGAAATGGAGGTGTTTTGGAGGAACTTGAGGGCTTGTAGGGAACTGGAGAGCTGGAGGAACAGGAGGGGCTTGTGGGGGAACAGGAGGTGCTTGTAGGGAACATAGGTGCTGTGAGGCAATGGAGGTGCTTTGGGGAAACGGGAGAGGAACTGTGATGGGGAACATGGTGCTGTGGAGGACATGAGGTGTTGTGGAGGAACAGGATGCTTGGGAGGGAACATGGGGGCTTGTGAGGAAATGAAGTGCTTGTGGGGAACATGGAGGTGCTTGTGAGGAACATGAGGTGCTTGGGAGGGAACGGAGGGTGGGTTTGGGTGGAAACTGGATGTTGTGGAGGACATGATGCTTGAGGGAACAGGGGGGGAGCGGGGGGGTGGAGGAAAATGGAGGGTCTTTTGGAGGGAAAAAGAGGTCTTGTGGAGGAACAGGAGGGTGCTTTGGAGGAACTGGAGGGTGGTTTGAGGAAAAAAAGGGTGTGTGAGGAACATGGAGGGGGCTTGTAGGGAAAATTTGGGGGTGCTTTTGGAGGAAAAAAGGGGTGGGGGGAGGGAACGGAGGGGGGCTTGTGGAGGGAACAGGGGGTGATTTTGGAGGGGAAAAGGAGGGGGCTTGTGGAGGGATTGGAAAATGTTTTGGGGGGAACTGGGGAGTCTTGTGGAGGGGAAATGGGGGGTGCTTGTGAGGGAAAATGGAGGGGCTTGTGGAGGGGAACATGGGGGTGCTTTTGGAGGAACATAAGTGCTTTTGGGGGGGAACATGTTGAGGCTTTGGAGGGAAATGTTGATCTTTGGAGGGAACATGGGGGGTGCTTGTGGAGGGAACCTTTTGAGGCTTTGGGGGGGAATAGTTTGGGGCTTTTGGAGGAACAGTTAGTCTTGGTTGGGGGAAATTTTTTGGGGTGCTTGTGGGGGAACAAAGGGGGGTGCTTGGGAGGGAACAAGAGGGTTGTGGGGGGAACATGGAGGTGCTTGTGGAGGGGAAAATGGACTGCTTGGGAGGGAAAAAGGAGGTGTTTTTTGGGGGGAACATGGAGAGTGCTTGTGAAAGGAAATGGAGGGCTTGGGAGGGGAAAATGGGGGGTGCTTGTGGAGGGAAAAAGAAGTGCTTTGTGGGGGGAACAGGAGGGTGTTTTGGGGAGGGGAACAGGGAGGGTGCTTGGGGAGGGAACATGGAGAGTGCTTGGGGAGGGAACAGGTGAGTGCTTGTGGAGGGAACATGGAGGGTGCTTGTGGGGGGGAACATGCAATGCTTGTGGGGGGAACTGGAAGTTTTGGGAGGGAACATGGGGGGGTTTGCTTGTGTAGGGAAATGGGGGGTGTTTGGGGAGGGAACATGGAGGGGGCTTGTGTAGGGAACAGGGAGGGTGCTTGGGGAAAGGAACAGGAGGGTGTTTGTGGAGGGAACGGAGGGGCTTGTGGAGGGAACATGGGATGCTTGTGGGGGAACAGGGGAGTTGCTTGGGGAGGGAACATGGAGGGTGCTTGTGGAGGGACATGAGAGGGCGGGGGAGGGAACATGGGAGTGCTTGGGGGAACATGGAGGGTGCTTGTGGAGGGAACATGGGAGAGTTTTTGTGGAGGGAACGGGAGAGTGCTTTTGGAGGGAACATGGAGATTGCTTGGGGAGGGAAAAGGGTGAGTGCTTGGGGAGGGAACATGGGGGGCCCTTGTGGGGGGGAAATGGGAGTGCTTGGGGAGGAACATGGGGGGTGCTTGTGGAGGAACAGGGAGTGCTTGTTGAGGGAAAGGGGAGAGTGCGGGGGGAACAGGAGGGAACATGGGGGAACAGGAGAGTGACACGATGAAAAGAGCCTAATTGTCCTAACATTGCTTCCTTTATCCCTACACTCCTGTCTTACTCTCTCTCTCTCTCTCTCTTGCCGTTCTTTTTGTACCCGGGGTTCCCTGGCTATTGTAAACTCTAACTTCTTTTAAAAGCTAAGAATTTACCTACATCAAAATTTTTTTTGAAATTTTTTTTTCATTGTTATGAGACATACAGATGGGTAACGGGATAATTTTGGAACCATCTGTGGGCTAGGATTCATTGGGGTCAAATGCTGTATCTTTGGTCAATGACTATTTTTCATCGATTTATTATCTTCCAAAAGGGTTTTCCCAAACCGAATCACGTAGGAATAAGTAAACCTATGAAGTGCTCTGGAGAAGGGCACAGCCAAAAGTGAAGTTCGCTTGCGCCCGTCTTGTTGTGTAGAACTTCTCGCTTACCATAAAGTGGAGCTAAGATGGTACCTGCTTCTTCGTAACAGTAAAAACCACCCAATATATTTTGGTTGAAATACGTAAATGCTGTAAAACGCCTGAAAACCCCTTTGTTTGCAAGATTTTCTTCCTGGTTTTTCATAATCGTTATTTAACAAATTTTTACTCCGTGAATATCCCCGCCCTTCCATTCAGTCCCTTAAAACTGCTTTTTAGCCTGGTTCCTAGAGACACGCTTTTTTTTCTTAACGCACATGTGACCTCCCTTGTTTTTTTTCCCGTCTGATTTTGTTTTAAACTGGAATTTAATGTAACGAAGCAGCTGACATTTCCTCTCTGGGTAAAAAATAGTAAATCTTGGTTTCTGAGATAAGTTTTGGGAAGGCCCTTGAAAAAAGACATTCCACGCAAAAGGCCCAAACACATTCCCCAGGAACATTTTCACCCAAAAGAATGTGTTTATTGACTCGCCCCTTGAGAGCTAAAGCTTGAGATCTGCCCCGCGACTCATAGTGCTTGCATTCTGAAGGATCACTGGTACCCCTTTTGGGCGACAGCACCCGCAATTTTCTATGCTACTACAAAGCTATTAAGCGTTTCCCGTATAAAAGTTTAACAGCACTGTTTAATATTTTCTGTTTAAACCTCTCCTGTAGCACGAGATTTAACAGCAATCACAAGTGACCTTTCTGAAGCCATTTGACAGTCACAAAAAAGCATGAGGGGGGTCGAAACATGCTATTATCTGCCGGAATTATTGTCCAAAAAATTTTTCCAGTGATTTACAGGGGTTACACTGGTCTGGAGTTGCTGATTTCCGCGTTACTCTTCTTTTTTGTGAACAGGGACTACATTTGCCTCATTCCACAGAGGAGGCAATTGACACTGTGCTAAGCAGAGCTGACAGATGCGAGTTAAAGGTGACGCTAGCCGGTCTACACATACACTCATCAATCTTGGGCTCACCTTAAATCTGGGCTCAGAGCCTTTTTCTTGGTCGAACGATTTAAAAAGATACACTTCATCTTGCTTACTGTCACATCTGACAACTTTGACGTAGTTCTTGAAGCTAACATAGGAAGTTTCCTTGTTAGATCAGTAACTTGCATCTTTGCAGCAAAGTGTTCGGTAAGAGGTCAGTTTTCTCCTGACTGCTAATACAGTCGGTCCCATCCTGTCGAATTAGAAGTGAAATTATGTTATGTGAATAACCTTGTCGGTCCATGACCAAAAAGAACACCAGGTTTTGGAGCCGACCCGATCTGAAAATCATTTTTCTTTTTTGTGTCAGCCTCCCATCCAGAGATGGCCCAGTGTTGAGCTTCTTCCATTTTCCGACAGGCTTGCCTGTGCAGGTTCCTGTTATAGATAGTGTGATGCCTCTTATACCTTCTCAAGCCTTGTAGTTAGCAACAGCAGTCTCTTAACATCGAAAGCCTAACCAAGGCTGATCTGAAGGCTTCGTCGCATACTGCCGGTGAGGGATACATTAGTGTTGGATATTTAGGATATATTCAGTAAAGGCATTCATGTCGCTATCAACGTCATCTTGAATAAGAACATTCTAGTTGGAGGCAGCGAGCTCAGAACCAGTTTCCTCTTTCCCCATAACCGGTTGTGCATGCAAACTGCATGTGGCTATACCTTCAGACAGATCACTTTACTACTGGGTGAAGGAAGGAGCCAGAAAAGTGAGTAGGGAAGTCAAAACGTTTCCATTTCAAGCACTGCTAGATGTTCATCAAAATCCTTTATTATAATATGTTGGTTTAGGTAACCAACAATTATAATATGTTGACATTTATGCTGAAGCAGAAGAGAGTCCATTTGTCTTGAGATTGTTGTCTCAAGGATCTTACCAGTGATTGACAGGAGTGACACTGGTCTGTAGTTGCTGATTTCTACTCTGCTCTTCTTTTTGTGAAACAGGACTATATTTTGCCTCTTTCCACAGAGAAGGCCATTTACACTGTATTAGGCATGCTGAAAGATGCGAGTTAGAGGTGCTGCTAGCTGGTCTGCACAACTTCTAAGCAATCTTCTTGGTCAGGAGATTTAAGAAGGAAATGACAGTTTTGACACAGTTCTTGCAGCTAGCCTAAGAGGGTCCCTTGCTGGATCAGGAAGTTGCTTTTTGGGTCGCAGTGTTCGGCAAAGAGGCCCTCTTTCTCTTGACTACTAGTAGAAGTGATCCCATCCTGTCGATTAGAGGTGGAAGAGTTCATCAGGCAGATAACCTTTTCTGTCCTTGACCAGGGACCACCAGGTTTTGGAGCCTCTACCTGAATTTAACTTTTTTTGTGTCCACCTCCCATTTTGCGAGTACTAGCTTTTTGAACTTCACCCATATGCCTTCAGGCTTGCTTGTGAGAGTTCCTGTTATAGGGGGTAGGATTCTCTTTTACTTTCGCCATGCCTTGTACTTAGCAGTACAGCCTCTCTACAACGAAAGCCAAACTAAGGCTGATCTGTAGGCTTCGTCACTTGCTGCCGGTGAGGAATGTGTTCTTGTTGTAGATTAAGGAGTGTCCAGTGAAGGCTTTTACTGGCTGTCAAAACCCCTTGGAGAAAGGGATTCCAATCGGTGGGGGCGAGCTCAGAGCAAAGGGCTGGCCCAATTTCCTCTTTCCCATAGCCAGGTTGTTTTGGGGTCTTAAGTGTCGTAGAAACAGGGCCCCTCTCTCTCTCTCTCTCTCTCTCTCTCTCTCTCTCTCTCTCCTCTCTTCTCTCTCTCTCTCCCCCTTTCTCTCTCTCCTCTCTCTCTCTCTCTCTCTCTCTCACTCCCCTCTCTCTCTCTCTCTCTCTCTCTCTCTTTTCTATCTATCTATATATCTATCTCTAAAATTTTTTATATCAACTTCTCGGAGTATAATACCAAATATGGAAGAACTTTGTCAAAAACATAAGTAGAAAGCTTAGATGATACAGTATCCTCACCTTTAAGGATCACAACAATGTATCTACCCCATCTGCTGGTAAACTAATAGGAGGATAATGAGAACCTTCAAACTAGGGACACCTAGCCCCTGATGATTCTCTTGAAGTCGCTTGTTCTCTCTAGGGTGGAATACTTCTGAACACTAATGCCCCCTTTCAAGCTGGGACATTGCAGACCTGGAGAATGACAGAGAAATTTCATGACGCAAAAAAGTACGATAAAGCACCTAAATTACTGGGAACGGCTGAAGTCCCTTGATTGTATTCCCGGGAAACCCAGTGAGAAAGATACATGATAATTTTACACTTGGAAAATCCTAGAGGGACTAGTCTCAAATTTGCACACGAAAATTACTCCCTATGAAAGCAAAATACTTGCGGGCAACAAACATTCTCCTAGTGAAAAGCAGGGCGCCACGAGTACATTGAGATACAAAATCAGTGTCCGGGGCCCAAAACTGCTCAACTGCCTTCCAGCATAAAGTAAAGGAGATTACCAATAGATCCCTGGCTGTCTTCATAAGGCACTGGACAGGTTACCTAAAGTCATAACTGACCAGCCGGGGTGTGTTCGTTTCATCGGTATGGCGTGCGGCCAGTAGCAATAGCCTGGTTGATCAGGCCCTGATTCACCCTGAGGCCCGGTCACAGACCGGGCCGCGGGGGGGTTGATCCCCGAAACCCTCTCCAGGGATACTGCAGGTAACTCCGAAGATAACTTCCTTGCTCGACGTCCTCCTGTGTAGGGCTTCCTACAGCTACAACCTTTTATTCAAAGTGTATAGAAAACCTTCCATGACACCCACACTACAAGAAGTGTCTTAATTGGCTTCTTGTTGAGAGCTCTTCGCAGCTCAGCCATTGTTTCCTTGACGAGGAATGTATCTACATAGAATAATACAAACCTTCACTTTTCTTGTGCATGCGCGTGTATACATCTGCCTGTAGCTATTTCTCTTTTTTTGTCTGCATGAAAATGATGGAATAAACCACATGGACAAAAGAATGCACACCGACACACACACATACATAAATACACACACACAAATGCAGATGGATTAACGAATAAACATGAGGAATGGCAAGAAAGAATCAATGAGAAGTCCCCAGACATCATAGCAGTTACAGAAACAAAACTCACGGAGACAATAACAGATGCAATCTTCCCCCAGGATACCAGATCATGAGGAAAGATAGAAGGGCAGAGGGGGACGTGGGGTTGCTCTGCTCGTAAAAAAACAGATGGAAATTCGAGAAAATGGAAGGAATAGATGAGACGGGAGAAAGGACTACATAGCAGGTACACTTCAGTCTGGGGAACACAAAGTGGTCATTGCAGTGATGTATAATCCACCACAGAACTGCAGGAGGCCAAGAGAGGAATATGAAGAGAGCAACAGAGCAGTGGTGGACACACTTGTTGAGGTGGCAAGAAGAGCTCACTCCAGCAGACAAAGTTGCTGGTTATGGGGGATTTCAACCACAGGGAGATTGACTGGGAAAACCTGGAGCCACATGGGGTCCCGAAACATGGAGAGCCAGGATGTTGGACGTGGTGCTGGAAAACCTCATGCACCCAACATGTTAAGGACACTACCAGAGTGAGAGGGGAGGATGAACCAGCAAGATTGGACCTTGTGTTCACCCTGGGCAGCTCAGATATTGAGGACATCAAGTATGAGAGTCCCCTAGGAGCTAGCGACCACGGTTCTGTGCTTTGAATACATAGTAGAACTGTAAGTGGAGAGAATAACAGGAGTTGAATGGGAAAAGCCTGACTATAAAGAGGGACTACATAGGGTTGAAGAACTTCCTGCGGGAGGTCCAGTGGGACAGAGAATTGGCAGGAAAGCCAGTAATGAAATGATGGAATATGTAACAACAAAATGCAAGGAGGCAGTGGAAAGGTTTATTCCCAAGGGCAACAGTAACAACGGGTAGACCAGAACGAGCCCTGGTTTACCCGACGGTGTAAGGAGGCAAAAACAAAGTGCAATAGAGAATGGAAAAAGTACAGAAGGCAGAGAACACACGAAAATAGGGAGATCAGTCGCAGAGCCAGGAATGAGCACGCACAGGTAAGGAGGGAGGCCCAGCGACAGTATGAAAATGACATAGCATCGAGAATCAAGACTGACCCGAACTGTTGTATAGCCACATCAGGATGAAGACAACAGTCAAAGACCAGGTGATCAGATTAAGGACAGAAGTGTGAGAACTCACAAGAAATGATCAGGAGGTATGTGAGGAGCTGAACAGGAGATTTAAGGAAGTTTTTACAGTAGAGACAGGAAGGGCTGTGGGAAAACAGCACAGAAGGGAACATCAAGAGGGAATATACCAACAAGTGTTGGATGACATACGAACAACTGAGGAGGAGGTGAAGAAGCTCTTAAGTGACCTTGACACCTCAAAGGCGATGGGACAGGACAACATCTCCCCATGGGTCCTTAGAGAAGGAGCAGAGATGCTTTGCGTGCCTCTAACCACAATCTTCAACACATCCCTTGAAACTGGGCAACTACCTGAGAAATGGAAGACAGCTAATGTAGTCCCCATATTTAAGAAAGGAAACAAGAACGAGGCACTAAACTACAGACCTGTGTCTCTGACATGTATTGTGTGCAAAGTCATGGAGAAGATTATCAGGAGGAGAGTGGTCGAACACCTGGAAAGGAACAAGATTATAAATGAAAACCAGCATGGGTTCATGGAAGGCAAATCTTGTATCACAAACCTCCTGGAGTTTTATGACAAGGTAACAGAAATAAGACACGAGAGAGAGGGGTGGGTAGATTGCGTCTTCCTAGACTGCAGGAAGGCCTTTGACACAGTTCCCCACAAGAGATTAGTGCAGAAGCTGGAGGATCAGGCGCACGTAAAAGGGAGGGCACTGCAATGGATAAGAGAATACCTGACAGGGAGGCAGCAACGAGTCATGGTACGTGAAGAGGTATCTCAGTTGGCGCCTGTTACGAGCGGGGTCCCACAGGGGTCAGTTCTAGGACCAGTGCTATTTTTGATATATGTGAACGACATGATGGAAGGAATAGACTCTGAAGTGTCCCTGTTCGCAGATGACGTGAAGTTGATAAGAAGAATTAAATCGGACGAGGATGAGGCAGGACTGCAAAGAGACCTGGACAGGCTGGACATGTGGTCCAGCAACTGCTTCTCGAAGTCAATCCAGCCAAATGCAAAGTCATGAAGATTGGGGAGGGGCAAAGAAGACCGCAGACAGAGTATAGGCTAGGTATACAGAGACTACAGACCTCACTCAGGGAGAAAGACCTTGGGGTGACTATTACAAAAAAGTAATTTTTTAAAAGGAGATGGCAAGATTTACTTCTTTTGTAATAAAGAGTTCGGGATACATAAATACACACATTAATAAATTAATCTTTAATATATAAAAATCAACTATCTTTGGTCTAGAGGTATTTGAACTATGATATAATAATAATATGTACATGTTACTATAATAAATTATAATCAGCATTTTACTAAAATATAATTAATAACCCTACACAGGGTACAACTCTTGACACTACTGTCACTATATATATATACCTCTATGCTAAAACAATAAATTATAAATAACATTTTTATAATAATAAATTACAATCAACTGCCTCTCACGACACGAAGTCAGTCACACGACACTGTTCAGTGTACACTACAACCAGGAGGCCATCTTCAGTGTCCCACGACACCCTTTTCATCTCATGTGTTCCACTACGGTCTGTGCATATTCCAGTGTTCCACTCCATCGTACGTCCCTCAGTGTCACACTACGGTCCTGGCCCAGTTCAGTGTAACACTCCAACCTTTTCTTCATGTAATGTCCCACTAAACAGCATCTGACGACTCCGGCCCACAGTTGATCAACGTAGACGGTGAGTCCACAGACATCACCGGTAGTCCAGTAAATCCTCTCCAAAGGCGGTTGACACACCGCTAGCCGAACACCATGCTGCAAGCTCACTGAATGCGGCCGTCAAGTAACTGAGGCCAACAGACTCAGTGAGCTGCGGTGAGCGGTTCTTCTAAACGCCAGTAGATAGGTACGATTCGGTGGTCAGGTACCTACTGCATAGACGTGTACCCTGAGGAGTTCAGGTACTTAATGTTGAAGCCAGTAGACGTGTACCCTTCGGTGGTCAGGTACCTACTGCTTAGGTGTGTACAGCGAGGCGCTCAGGTACATAATATTTCTAAAGCCAGTAGACGTGTACCCTTCGGTGGTCAGGTACCTACTGCTTAGGTGTGTACAGCGAGGCTCTCAGGTACATAATATTTCTAAAGCCATAGACGTGTACCCTTCGGTGGTCAGGTACCTACTGCTTAGGTGTGTACAGCGAGGCGCTCTGGTACATACTGTTACTAAAGCCAGTAGACGTGTACCCTTCGGTGGTCAGGTACCTACTGCTTAGGTGTGTACAGCGAGGCGCTCTGGTACATACTGTTACTAAAGCCAGTAGACGTGTACCCTTCGGTGGTCAGGTACCTACTGCTTAGGTGTGTACCGTGAGGCACTCAGGCTCTTACTGCTCTAAGGCCGGCTCAGCAGCCCCCACATTGGGTTTGATGACGCACCCAGTGGTACTGCCGGCCGGCAGGTTAACTATTTAACCGCTAGTTTGGCAGGGGCCGCAACACCCCCACCACAAAAGGACCGACACACAAAGATCAATGTAATATGTATCCCGAACCGTCATCCCGGATATGATCGTCCAGAAATCATTCTAGATAATCATTATCATCCCGGACGGGCCCCCATATATTACAAAAAAGTAATTTTTTAAAAGGAGATGGCAAGATTTACTTCTTTTGTAATAAAGAGTTCGGGATACATAAATACACACATTAATAAATTAATCTTTAATATATAAAAATCAACTATCTTTGGTCTAGAGGTATTTGAACTATGATATAATAATAATATGTACATGTTACTATAATAAATTATAATCAGCATTTTACTAAAATATAATTAATAACCCTACACAGGGTACAACTCTTGACACTACTGTCACTATATATATATACCTCTATGCTAAAACAATAAATTATAAATAACATTTTTATAATAATAAATTACAATCAACTGCCTCTCACGACACGAAGTCAGTCACACGACACTGTTCAGTGTACACTACAACCAGGCCATCTTCAGTGTCCCACGACACCCTTTTCATCTCAGTGTTCCACTACGGTCCTGTGCATATCTCAGTGTTCCACTCCATCGTACGTCCCTCAGTGTCACACTACGGTCCTGGCCCAGTTCAGTGTAACACTCCAACCTTTTCTTCATGTAATGTCCCACTAAACAGCATCTGACGACTCCGGCCCACAGTTGATCAACGTAGACGGTGAGTCCACAGACATCACCGTAGTCCAGTAAATCCTCTCCAAAGGCGGTTGACACACCGCTAGCCGAACACCATGCTGCAAGCTCACTGAATGCGGCCGTCAAGTAACTGAGGCCAACAGGACTCAGTGAGCTGCGTGAGCGGTTCTTCTAACGCCAGTAGATAGGTAACGATTCGGTGGTCAGGTACCTACTGCATAGACGTGTACCCTGAGGAGTTCAGGTACTTAATGTTGAAGCCAGTAGACGTGTACCCTTCGGTGGTCAGGTACCTACTGCTTAGGTGTGTACAGCGAGGCGCTCAGGTACATAATATTTCTAAAGCCAGTAGACGTGTACCCTTCGGTGGTCAGGTACCTACTGCTTAGGTGTGTACAGCGAGGCGCTCTGGTACATACTGTTACTAAAGCCAGTAGACGTGTACCCTTCGGTGGTCAGGTACCTACTGCTTAGGTTGTGTACAGCGAGGCGCCTGGTACATACTGTTACTAAAGCCAGTAGACGTGTACCCTTCGGTGGTCAGGTACCTACTGCTTAGGTGTGTACAGCGAGGCGCTCTGGTACATACTGTTACTAAAGCCAGTAGACGTGTACCCTTCGGTGGTCAGGTACCTACTGCTTAGGTGTGTACAGCGAGGCGCTCTGGTACATACTGTTACTAAAGCCAGTAGACGTGTACCCTTCGTGGTCAGGTACCTACTGCTTAGGTGTGTACAGCGAGGCGCTCTGGTACATACTGTTACTAAAGCCAGTAGACGTGTACCCTTCGGTGGTCAGGTACCTACTGCTTAGGTGTGTACAGCGAGGCGCTCTGGTACATACTGTTACTAAAGCCAGTAGACGTGTACCCTTCGGTGTCAGGTACCTACTGCTTAGGTGTGTACAGCGAGGCGCTCTGGTACATACTGTTACTAAAGCCAGTAGACGTGTACCCTTCGGTGGTCAGGTACCTACTGCTTAGGTGTGTACAGCGAGGCGCTCTGGTACATACTGTTACTAAAGCCAGTAGACGTGTACCCTTCGGTGGTCAGGTACCTACTGCTTAGGTGTGTACCGTGAGGCACTCAGGCTCTTACTGCTCTAAGGCCGGCTCAGCAGCCCCCACATTGGGTTTGATGACGCACCCAGTGGTACTGCCGGCCGGCAGGTTAACTATTTAACCGCTAGTTTGGCAGGGGCCGCAACAGTGACCATAACACCGAGCACATCACCGGAGGCACACATCAACCAAATAACCGCTGCAGCATACGGGCGCCTGGCAAACCTGAGAATAGCGTTCCGATACCTTAATAAGGAATCGTTCAAGACACTGTACACTGTGTATGTTAGGCCCATACTGGAGTATGCAGCACCAGTCTGGAACCCACACTTGGTCAAGCACGTCAAGAAGTTAGAGAAAGTACAAAGGTTTGCAACAAGGCTAATCCCAGAGCTCAAGGGAATGTCGTACGAGGAAAGGTTAATTAAGGGAAATCGGACTGACGACACTGGAGGACAGAAGGGTCAGGGGAGACATGATAACGACATACAAGATACTGAGGGGAATAGACAAGGTGGACAAAGATAGGATGTTCCAGAGAGGGGACACAGGGACAAGGGGTCACAACTGGAAGCTGAAGACTCAGACGAGTCACAGGGACGTTAGGAAGTATTTCTTCAGTCATAGAGTTGTCAGCAAGTGGAATAGCCTAGCAAGTGAAGTAGTGGAGGCAGGAACCATACATAGTTTTAAGAAGAGGTATGACAAAGCTCAGGAAGCAGAGAGAGAGAGGATCCAGTAGCGATCAGTGAAGAGGCGGGCCAGGAGCTGGTCTCGGCCCCTGCAACCACAATTAGGTGAGTGCAATTAGGTGAGTACACACACACACACACACACACACACACACACACAATAGGAAAGGGAGACAACCCAGGTGGCAAATTTTCGGAGAATTGGGTGGTTTGCACACAGAAGGAGACGGCCTGTCAAAGTAGTCTTCAAGGCAGAATCCGCTCGAAACAGGGTCCTGCAGGAGAAAGACACGACTGAGGGACAATTCAGAGTACCGGAGCGTGTACCTCGATCGCGACAGAACACAGGAGGAAAGGACGAGACAGAGAGAGGGTACAAAAACGAAAAGAGGAACGGGAGGCATCGATGAGGACGAGCAGAACCCAGACTCAGGTGGAAGGACAAATACACACTACAGAGACACCCACAGAAGGACTCCAACCACAACAACCCCGAAGCAACTGAACAACCTCAACCAAAACCTGCACACTGTTCCTTCTGCCCCACTCCACGCCCCACCCCCTGCCCCCACCCCCCGCCCCCACCCCCCGCCCCCACCCCCACCACAAACCCCACCTCTACAGCAGCCCCTTTTGGGCACTCTGCCCCCACCCCCACCACAAACCCCACCCTCACTGTGAAAACCCCAATGCAGCTGAACAATCTCAACCAACACCCACACACTGTTACCCCTGCCCCCATGCCCCACATCACAAACTCCACTTCCACAGCAGCTCCCTACGGGCACTCTGCCCTCACCCCCCCACCACAAATCCCCATAACCCCCCCAGGGCTCCCTCCCCCAACCCCAATATTCTCCCAGATCCACCGTGATAGACAAGAAGCTGAAGGTGTGGTACACAAACGCAGATGGAATAGCAAATAAATACGAGGAATGGCACGAAAGAATCAACGAGAAGTCCCAACATCATAGCAGTCACAGAAACGAAACTCACTGAGACAATAACAAACGCAGACTTCCCACCATGATATCAGATCATGAGAAAAGATAGAAGGAGCAGAGGGGAAGGAGAGGTTGCACTGCTCCATAAAAAAAACCGATGGAGTTTCGAGGAAATGGAGGGCATGGACGAGACTGGAGAAAGGAACTACATAGCAGGCACAATTCAATCTGGGGAACATAAGGTGGTCATTGATGTGTGTATAACCCACCACAGAACTGCAGGAGGCCAAGAGAGGAATATGATGAGAACAACAGAGTGATGGTGGACACACTGGCTGAGGTGCACGATGAGCTCAAACGTGCAAAGCAAAGTTAATGGTTATGGTGATTTCAAAACCACAGGGAGATCGATTGGGAAAACCTGGAGCCTCATGGGGGCCCGAAACATGGAGAGCAAGATGATGGATGTGGTATTGGAAAACCTCATGCATCAACACATCAGGGACCACTACCAGAGAGCGAGGGGAGGATGAACCAGCAAGACTGGGCCTTGTGTTCACCCTGAGTAGCTCAGACATGATGACGTCACATATGAGAGGCCCCTCGGAGCTAGTGACCACGTAGTCCTGAGTTTTGATTACATAGTAGAGGAATAGATAAGGTAGACAGAGACAGGTTGTTCCAGAGAGGGGACACAGAAACAAGGGGTCACAATTGGAAGCTGAAGACTCAGACGAGTCATAGGGATGTCATAGAGTCGTCAGGAAGTGAAATAGCCTAACAAATGATGTGTGGGGGTAGGAAACCATACATAGCTTTAAGACGAGGTATGACAAAGCTCTGGAAGCAGAGAGAGAGAGGACCTGGTAGCGATCAGTGAAGAGGCGGGGCCAGGAGCTGTGTCTCAACCCCTGCAACCACAATTAGGTGAGCACAATTATGTGAGTACACACACACACACACACACACACACACACACACACACACACACACACAAATACACATACAGGCTACAAAAGAATATACACAAACTGTAGAGCGGGTCAGATAAGTGGTTGCAAGGTGGGGATGAGGCTAGAAGGCCAGAAGACCAGACAGGGTATGGACTAGGCCAGAAGACCAGACAAGGTATAGACTCCGCCAGAAGGCCAGAAGACCAGACAGGGTATAGACTAGGCCAGAAGACCAGACAAGGTATAGACTCCGCCAGAAGGCCAGAAGGGCCCAAAAACCGAAGGGTATAGA
>NC_069473.1:1396753-1415441 GCF_026875155.1 Cherax quadricarinatus
ACATGGGGGTCCCGAAACATGGAGAGCCAGGATGTTGGACGTGGTGCTGGAAAACCTCATGCACCAACATGTTAAGGACACTACCAGAGTGAGAGGGAGGATGAACCAGCAAGATTGGACCTTGTGTTCACCCTGGGCAGCTCAGATATTGAGGACATCAAGTATGAGAGTCCCCTAGGAGCTAGCGACCACGTGGTTCTGTGCTTTGAATACATAGTAGAACTGTAAGTGGAGAGAATAACAGGAGTTGAATGGGAAAAGCCTGACTATAAAAGAGGGGACTACATAGGGTTGAAGAACTTCCTGCGGGAGGTCCAGTGGGACAGAGAATTGGCAGGAAAGCCAGTAAATGAAATGATGGAATATGTAACAACAAAATGCAAGGAGGCAGTGGAAAGGTTTATTCCCAAGGGCAACAGTAACAACGGGAAGACCAGAACGAGCCCCTGGTTTACCCGACGGTGTAAGGAGGCAAAAACAAAGTGCAATAGAGAATGGAAAAAGTACAGAAGGCAGAGAACACACGAAAATAGGGAGATCAGTCGCAGAGCCAGGAATGAGCACGCACAGGTAAGGAGGGAGGCCCAGCGACAGTATGAAAATGACATAGCATCGAGAATCAAGACTGACCCGAAACTGTTGTATAGCCACATCAGGATGAAGACAACAGTCAAAGACCAGGTGATCAGATTAAGGACAGAAGGTGAGAACTCACAAGAAATGATCAGGAGGTATGTGAGGAGCTGAACAGGAGATTTAAGGAAGTTTTTACAGTAGAGACAGGAAGGGCTGTGGGAAAACAGCACAGAAGGGAACATCAAGAGGGAATATACCAACAAGTGTTGGATGACATACGAACAACTGAGGAGGGGGTGAAGAAGCTCTTAAGTGACCTTGAACCTCAAAGGCGATGGGACAGGACAACATCTCCCATGGGTCCTTAGAGAAGGAGCAGAGATGCTTTGCGTCCCTCTAACCACAATCTTCAACACATCCCTTGAAACTGGGCAACTACCTGAGAAATGGAAGACAGCTAATGTAGTCCCCATATTTAAGAAAGGAAACAGAAACGAGGCACTAAACTACAGACCTGTGTCTCTGACATGTATTGTGTGCAAAGTCATGGAGAAGATTATCAGGAGGAGAGTGGTCGAACACCTGGAAAGGAACAAGATTATAAATGAAAACCACATGGGTTCATGGAAGGCAAATCTTGTATCACAAACCTCCTGGAGTTTTATGACAAGGTACAGAATAAGACACGAGAGAGAGGGTGGGTAGATTGCGTCTTCCTAGACTGCAGGAAGGCCTTTGACACAGTTCCCCACAAGAGATTAGTGCAGAAGCTGGAGGATCAGGCGCACGTTTAAAAAGGGGGGGCACTGCAATGGGATAAGAGAAAAACCTGACAGGGAGGCAGCAACGAGTCATGGTACGTGAAGAGGTATCTCAGTTGGCGCCTGTTACGAGCGGGGTCCCACAGGGGTCAGTTCTAGGACCAGTGCTATTTTTGATATTGTGAACGACATGATGGAAGGAATAGACTCTGAAGTGTCCCTGTTCGCAGATGACGTGAAGTTGATAAGAAGAATTAAATCGGACGAGGATGAGGCAGGACTGCAAAGAGACCTGGACAGGCTGGACATGTGGTCCAGCAACTGGCTTCTCGAAGTCAATCCAGCCAAATGCAAAGTCATGAAGATTGGGGAGGGGCAAAGAAGACCGCAGACAGAGTATAGGCTAGGTATACAGAGACTACAGACCTCACTCAGGGAGAAAGACCTTGGGGTGACTATTACAAAAAAGTAATTTTTTAAAAGGAGATGGCAAGATTTACTTCTTTTGTAATAAAGAGTTCGGGATACATAAATACACACATTAATAAATTAATCTTTAATATATAAAAATCAACTATCTTTGGTCTAGAGGTATTTGAACTATGATATAATAATAATATGTACATGTTACTATAAAAAATTTATAATCAGCATTTTACTAAAATATAATTAATAACCCTACACAGGGTAAACTCTTGACACTACTGTCACAAATATAATATCCTCTATGCTAAAACAATAAATTATAAATAACATTTTATAAAAATTTAAATTACAATAAACTCCCTCTCACAAACACGAAGTCAGTCACACGACACTGTTCAGTGTACACTACAACCAGGCCATCTTCAGTGTCCCACGACACCCTTTCATCTCAGTGTTCCACTACGGTCCTGTGCATATTCAGTGTTCCACTCCATCGTACGTCCTCAGTGTCACACTACGGTCCTGGCCCAGTTCAGTGTAACACCCCAAACCCTTTTCTTCATGTAATGTCCCACTAAACAGCATCTGACGACTCCGGCCCACAGTTGATCAACGTAGACGGTGAGTCCACAGACATCACCGGTAGTCCAGTAAATCCTCCCCAAAAGGGGGTTGACACACCGTAGCCGAACACATGCTGCAAGCTCACTGAATTGCGGCCGTCAAGTAACTGAGGCCAACAGACCCCAGTGAGCGCGGTGAGCGGTTTCTTCTAACGCCAGTAGATAGGTACGATTCGGTGGTCAGGTACCTACTGCATAGACGGTACCCGAGGAGTTCAGGTACTTAATGTTGAAGCCAGTAGACGTGTACCCTTCGGTGGTCAGGTACCTACTGCTTAGGTGTGTACAGCGAGGCGCTCAGGTACATAATTTTTCTAAAGCAGTAGACGTGTCCCCTTCGGTGGTCAGGTACCTACTGCTTAGGTGTGTACAGCGAGGCGCTCAGGTACATAATATTTCTAAAGCCAGTAGACGTGTACCCTTCGGTGGTCAGGTCCCTACTGCTTAGGTGGTACAGCGAGGCGCTCTGGTACATACTGTTACTAAAGCCAGTAAAACGTGTACCCTTCGGTGGTCAGGTACCTACTGCTTAGGTGTTTTACAGCGAGGCGCTGGGTACAAAATTTTACAAAACCCAGTAGACGTGTACCCTTCGGTGGTCAGGTACCTACTGCTTAGGTGTGTACCGGAGGCACTCAGGCTCTTACTGCTCTAAGGCCGGCTCAGCGCCCCCACATTGGGTTTGAGACGCACCCAGGGTTTACTGCCGGCCGGCAGGTTAAACTATTTAACCGCTATTTTGGGGCAGGGGCCGCAACACCCCCACCAACAAAAAGGACCGACACACAAAGATCAAATGTAATTTTGAAACCCGAAACCGTCACCCCGGGATATGATCGCCCAGAAATCATTCTAGATAATCATTATCATCCCGGACGGGCCCCCATATATTACAAAAAGTAATTTTTAAAAGGAGATGGCAAGTTTTACTTCTTTTGTAATAAAGAGTTCGGGATACATAAATACACAAAATTAATAAATTAATCTTTAATATATAAAAATAAAACAAATCTTTGGTCTAGAGGTATTTGAAACTATGATATAATAATAATATGTACATGTTACTATAATAAATTATAATCAGCATTTTACTAAAATAAAATTTTAATAACCCTACACAGGGTACAACTCTTGACCTACGGGTCCTATATAAAATTTTAACCTCTATGCTAAAACAATAAATTATAAATAACATTTTTATAATAATAAATTACAATCAACTCCCTCTCACGACACGAAGTCAGTCACACGACACTGTTCAGTGTACACTACAACCAGGCCATTTCAGTGTCCCACGACACCTTTTCATCTCAGTGTTTCCCCTACGGTCCTGTGCATATCTCAGTGTTCCACTCCATCGTACGTCCTCAGTGTCACACTACGGTCCTGGCCCAGTTCAGTGTAACACTCCAACCTTTTCTTCAGTAATGTCCCACTAAACACATCGACGACTTTCCCGGCCCACAGTTGATCAACGTAGACGGTGAGTCCACAGACATCACCGGTAGTCCAGTAAATCCTCTCCAAAGGCGTTTTACACACCCCTAGCCGAACACCATGCTGCAAGCTCACTGAATGCGGCCGTCAAGTAAAATGAGGCCAACAGACTCAGTGAGCTGCGGTGAGCGGTTTTCTAACGCCATAGATTTGGTACGATTCGGTGGTCAGGTACCTACTGCATAGACGTGTACCCTGAGGATTCAGGTACTTAATGTTGAAGCCAGTAGACGTGTACCCCTTTGGTGGTCAGGTACCTACTGCTTAGGTGTGTACAGCGAGGCGCTCAGGTACATAATATTTCTAAAGCCAGTAGACGTGTACCCTTCGGTGGTCAGGTACCTACTGCTTAGGTGTGTACAGCGAGGCGCTCTGGTACATACTGTTACTAAAGCCAGTAGACGTGTACCCTTCGGTGGTCAGGTACCTACTGCTTAGGTGTGTACAGCGAGGCGCTTGGTAATACTGTTACTAAAGCCAGTAGACGGGTACCCTTCGGTGGTCAGGTACCTACTGCTTAGGTGTGTACAGCGAGGCGCTCTGGTACATACTGTTACTAAAGCCAGTAGACGTGTACCTTTCGGTGGTCTAGGTACCTACTGCTTAGGTGTGTACAGCGAGGCGCTCTGGTACTACTGTTACTAAAGCCAGTAGGGGTGTTTCCCTTCGGGGCAGGTTCCTACTGCTTAGGTGTGTACAGCGAGGCGCTCTGGTACATACTGTTACTAAAGCCAGTAGACGGTACCCTTCGGTGGTCAGGTACCTACTGCTTAGGTGTGTACAGCGAGGCGCTCTGGTACATACTGTTACTAAAGCCAGTAGACGTGTACCCTTCGGTGGTCAGGTACCTACTGCTTAGGTGTGTACAGCGAGGCGCTTGGTACATACTGTTACTAAAGCCCGTAGGAAAGTGTACCCTTCGGTGGTCAGGTTCCTACTGCTTAGTGTGTACAGCGAGGCGCTCTGGGACATACTGTTACTAAAGCCAGAGACGTGTACCCTTCGGTGGTCGGTACCTACTGCTTAGGTGTGTACCGTGAGGCACTCAGGCTCTTACTGCTCTAAGGCCGGCTCAGCAGCCCCACATTGGGTTTGATGACGCACCCAGTGGTACTGCCGGCCCGGGAGGTTAACTATTTAACCCCTAGTTTGGCAGGGGCCGCAACAGTGACCATAACACCGAGCACATCACCGGAGGCACACATCAACCAAATAACCGCTGCAGCATACGGGGCCTGGCAAACCTGAGAAAAAGCGTTCCGAAACCTTAAAAAAGGAATCGTTCAAGACACTGTACACTGTGTATGTTAGGGCCCCTACTGGAGTATGCAGCACCAGTCTGGAAAACCCCACTTGGTCAAGCACGTCAAGAAGTTAGAGAAAGTACAAAGGTTTGCAACAAGGCTAATCCCAGAGCTCAAGGGAATGTTCGTACGAGGAAAGGTTAATTAAGGGAAATCGGACTGACGACACTGGGAGGGGCAGAAGGGTCAGGGGAGACATGATAACGACATACAAATACTGAGGGGGAAAAACAAGGGGGACAAAGATAGGATGTTCCAGAGAGGGGACACAGGCAAGGGGTCACAACTGGAAGCTGAAGACTCAGACGAGTCACAGGGACGTTAGGAAGTATTTCTTCAGTCATAGAGTTGTCAGCAAGTGGAATAGCCTAGCAAATGAAGTAGTGGGGGCAGGAACCAACATAGTTTTAAGAAGAGGTATGACAAAGCTCAGGAAGCAGAGAGAGAGAGGATCCAGTAGCGATCAGTGAAGAGGCGGGGCCAGGAGCTGAGTCTCGGCCCCTGCAACCACAATTAGGTGAGTGCAATTAGGTGAGTACACACACACACACACACACACACACACACACACAATAGGAAAGGGAGACAACCCAGGTGGCAAATTTTCGGAGAATTGGGTGGTTTGCACACAGAAGGAGACGGCCTGTCAAAGTAGTCTTCAAGGCAGAATCCGCTCGAAACAGGGTCCTGCAGGAGAAAGCACGACTGAGGGACAATTCAGAGTACCGGAGCGTGTACCTCGATCGCGACAGAACACAGGAGGAAAGGACGAGACAGAGAGAGGGTACAAAAACGAAAAGAGGAACGGGAGGCATCGATGAGGACGAGCAGAACCCAGACTCAGGTGGAAGGACAAATACACACTACAGAGACACCCACAGAAGGACTCCAACCACAACAACCCCGAAGCAACTGAACAACCTCAACCAAAACCTGCACACTGTTCCTTCTGCCCCACTCCACGCCCCCACCCCTGCCCACCCCCCCCGCCCCCACCCCCCGCGCCCCCACCCCACCACAAAACCCCACCTCTACAGCAGCCCTTTTGGGCACTCTGCCCCCCACCCCCACCACAAACCCCACCCCACTGTGAAAACCCCAATGCAGCTGAACAATCTCAACCAACACCCACACACTGTTACCCCTGCCCCCATGCCCCACATCACAAACTCCACTTCCACAGCAGCTCCCTACGGGCACTCTGCCCTCACCCCCCCCACCACAAATCCCCATAACCCCCCCAGGGCTCCCTCCCCCCAACCCCAATATTCTCCCAGATCCACCGTGATAGACAAGAAGCTGAAGGTGTGGTACACAAACGCAGATGGAATAGCAAATAAATACGAGGAATGGCACGAAAGAATCAACGAGAAGTCCCCAGACATCATAGCAGTCACAGAAACGAAACTCACTGAGACAATAACAAACGCAGACTTCCCACCATGATATCAGATCATGAGAAAAGATAGAAGGAGCAGAGGGGAAGGAGAGGTTGCACTGCTCATAAAAAAAACCGATGGAGTTTCGAGGAAATGGAGGGCATGGACGAGACTGGAGAAAGGAACTACATAGCAGGCACAATTCAATCTGGGGAACATAAGGTGGTCATTGATGTGGTGTATAACCCACCACAGAACTGCAGGAGGCCAAGAGAGGAATATGATGAGAACAACAGAGTGATGGTGGACACACTGGCTGAGGTGGCACGATGAGCTCAAACGTGCAAAGCAAAGTTAATGGTTATGGGTGATTTCAACCACAGGGAGATCGATTGGGAAAACCTGGAGCCTCATGGGGGCCCCGAAACATGGAGAGCCAAGATGATGGATGTGGTATTGGAAAACCTCATGCATCAACACATCAGGGACACTACCAGAGAGCGAGGGGAGGATGAACCAGCAAGACTGGACCTTGTGTTCACCCTGAGTAGCTCAGACATTGATGACGTCACATATGAGAGGCCCCTCGGAGCTAGTGACCACGTAGTCCTGAGTTTTGATTACATAGTAGAGGAATAGATAAGGTAGACAGAGACAGGTTGTTCCAGAGAGGGGACACAGAAACAAGGGGTCACAATTGGAAGCTGAAGACTCAGACGAGTCATAGGGATGTCATAGAGTCGTCAGGAAGTGAAATAGCCTAACAAATGATGTAGTGGAGGTAGGAACCATACATAGCTTTAAGACGAGGTATGACAAAGCTCTGGAAGCAGAGAGAGAGAGGACCTGGTAGCGATCAGTGAAGAGGCGGGGCCAGGAGCTGTGTCTCAACCCCTGCAACCACAATTAGGTGAGCACAATTATGTGAGTACACACACACACACACACACACACACACACACACACACACACACACACAAATACACATACAGGCTACAAAAGAATATACACAAACTGTAGAGCGGGTCAGATAAGTGGTTGCAAGGTGGGGATGAGGCTAGAAGGCCAGAAGACCAGACAGGGTATGGACTAGGCCAGAAGACCAGACAAGGGTTTATAGACTCCGCCAGAAGGCCAGAAGACCAGACAGGGTATAGACTAGGCCAGAAGACCAGACAAGGTATAGACTCCGCCAGAAGGCCAGAAGGCCAGAAGACCAGACAGGGTATAGACAAGGCCAGAAGACCAGACAGGGTTTAGACTCAGCCAGAAGGCCAGAAGGCCAGACAGGGTATAGACTAGGCCAAGAAGCCCAGACAAGGTATAGACTCCGCCAGAAGGCCAGAAGACCGGACAGGGTATAGACTAGGCCAGATGACCAGACAAGGTATAGACTAGGCCAGAAGGCCAAAAGACTAGACAGGGTATAAACTAGGCCAGAAGGCCAGAAGACCAGACAGGGTGTAGACTCGGGAGACGGGAATCTGCAGACCTCATTTAAGGAAAGGACCTAGAGTAAGCATAGTACCTACCATATCTCCAGTGGCTGATATCAAACGAATAACTTTCGCAGCCAATGCCCTCCTGGCGAATCTGAGAGTAACCTTCAAGAATATCAATAAAGAGTCATTCAGGATATTTATGCAACATATGCCAGGCCCATCTTGGAGTATACAGCACCAGTATGAAACCCACAACTGCTGAAGTGGGTTACAAAACTGGAGAGAGTGCAGAAGCATGCAATGAGACTAGTTCCTGACCTTAGCGGTATCAACTACAAAGAAAGGCTAGAGAAAATTAATCTAAAGACCCTTAGAGACATGATAGCGATATTCAAACTACTCAGAGGAACTGATGGGGCAGACAGAAACAGGCTGTTTGAGAGGAGAGGGAAACAGATACTCGGGGGCACACCTGGAAGCTAAAGACACAGATAAGTCACAGGGATATAAGGAAGCATTTCTTCATTCTCAGGGTGGTCGGGAATGGATTGACCTCGATGAAGATATAGTGGAGGCAAACTCCATACACAGTTTTAAGAATAGATATGAGACGGTCGACGGGGCTAGGAGAGAAATAATCTGGCAAGCAGCACGTTAAGAGACAGAGCCAGGAGCTACCACTCGACCCATGCAACAACTTACAGGTGAGTACATATAAGTGAGCTTACACACGCGCGCGTGCACACACACACACACACACACACACACACACACACACACACACACACACACACACACACAAACACACACACACACACATACACACACACACACACACACACACACACACACACACACACACACACACACACACACACACACACACAGTAGGGACAGCGAGCGCGCTAGTCACGCCGTCGGTGCTCCGGGGATTTAAGTGTTTTTGAGGGCTACTAAGTGTTCTGCAAGGGTTGCTAAGTGTGTCAGGGTAGTCAACAATCCTAGAAGTGTTTTTTTTTAATTGCCTGAGCCACACAAGTGTGGGGAGAGCCACAATTTTGAAAGTGATCTGGAAAATAAAAGCGTTGTGGCGCAGGCTAGTGTGAAGGCGGCGTTGCCAAGTGTCACCCAAGAAAGGTAATAAAGTGAAACAATCGTGTGACCAGTGAAAGAAATACAGTGAATAGGGTACATTATTAACGAGAAGAAATTGAGGTGGATCTACGCCAGGACGTACATCGAGCTGGATCTACGCCAGGACGTCACATCGACCTGGACAATCTACACTGCTACAGCTGCACTACAAGTACTGTATCACCTATGAGTGGTTGTTTGGGTGTGGGGTCCAGGTTCCAATTAACTCCCAAGCTGAATGTGAATGGTTAACTCTCATAGCACGATAAAAATAGGCACTCAAGTATTCAATAAGGTTTAGAAAATGGTAATCCATTGAACAAGGCGTTTAAACTCACTAAAAGCAGGCGATATAGGAACACGGCAAGGGTGGGAGTCGGGTCAAAAGAGGTTGTGGACACAAGCGAAAAGGAAATTTAAAATTTACACCCCAAGCACAACCACCTATTTTTCAGAACCAAAATAAACCCACACATTTTTCGAACATAATTACCAACCCAAAAACACCCCACACCACACACACACCCCCAACACACACACACACACACACACACGACCTCACACACGAAAACCCCACACACCATACACCACCCCATACACCAACCACACAAACACACCCCACACACACACACAACACACCCCACCACACACACACACACAATCAACACCCACAACACAAAACACACACACCACCACACACACAACACACACACACACAACCCTGTAAGTGGGTAAGTCCCAGGAGGTTGGGTGTCAGGTCACAAAAAGGGGGCAGCTAGGCCCCTGAGACTTCCCTTAAACGCACAACCCACACCTTTCAGTACATAAAAACCCACAATAATTCCCACACAATTACACACAAAATTACACACTCACACACCCCCACCACACACACACACAACACACACACACACACACACCACACACCACACACAACACACACACACACACACACATCCGACAACAACACTCCCCCTCCCACCGCATTCACTACTTCCCCTGATCCCTCCTCCCTCGATACCCTCCCCCCCCCGTTCCCCCCAAAACCCCTCCCACCCCCCCCCCACTAGTTTTCCCACATAGCCACTTTCCCTCCACTACTTCCCCCCCCCACACTCTGACACACTACTAACCTAAATACGAACTCATGGGTTTTTCCCCCATTTGGGGAAATTTCGGATAAAACAAAAAGGGGTTGCCAAAAGAGAAAACAAGAAAAACCAAGGAAGGAGGGGGGAAATGAAAAGGAAGATTGGGCAGCAAGTCATAAAAAGGGATCATGAATGGAAAAGAAACTAGAAGAATTAGCATGAGAATGGAAGAGGGATAGATAGGGGAAAGCGGGAAGTGGGAGGTGCATGTAAAAGAGCAGAAGCTAGGTACAGAGTTTAAAAGAGGAATTGAAAATCTGAAACAGCTAAAGAATAAAAACTTTTTGGGTTTGACAACAGAGACTGCTACCTAGCCACAAAAGGGGACTGTGGGAAAGGGGGGCCCAAAACTGCAGGAGAGCTCTTTCAGGGAGATGTAGAAAATGAAAGAGTGCTTTTGTGGGGCCCAACAGCAACAACAGACCCCAAGGGAAAGCGGAAAAGGGAAAATGCAGGCCCTGAGCCAAGTACATTAGCCAGTGAAAACTGATGAAAGGAAAGCTGCGGAGGAAACCAAAAATTAAAGGGGGGGATCAAAAGGTATGCAGGGGGGAAAATGAAAGGGTGGGTCGTCTTTGTGTATGGGCTCCGGGAAGTCGGAGGGGAAAATATGAAGCAAGAAAACAAGGGGAAAAAAAGCAATTAAAAGATCATGAAAGCAATAGGAGAAGAGATATGACCCGCTGGAAATTTTTTCGGAAAATGGGGGGGTTTGTAAAAAAAAAACCCGGCCGTGAGAGTGACCTTCAAGGGAAGCGACTCGGACCGGACCCTGCGGAGAAAGACGTTTTAAGGGACATGACGGCAAAAGGGGAGGGTGTATCTCGACCGCGACAGAACACAAGAAAAAAGGAAAAAAACTGAGGGGAAGGGTACAAAGCAAAAAGGAGGAAAAGGGGGGATGGAGAAGACGACAGGGCCCCAGACCAGGAAAAAAGATCAAAACAGCCTCCCTCACAATTCCCTATAAAAAGCCTCCAACCAGGTAAACCCCAGTGCAACCAAAACTCTAAATCAAAACACCCATGCCCACCCAAATGCCCCCACCCACACTTTAAAAATCTTCCCCCCACAGCAACAACCCATATTTCCTTCCAGGTCTCCATTTCCCCCAACCCCAATTATTCCCCGCCCACATTTAGAAAAAAGTTAAAGGTGGGGGTTTTCAAATGCAGATGGAAAACAAACAAGTATGAGGAGTGGCACGAAAATCAAAGGACATCCCCAGACATATAGCATCCAGAAACAAAAAACACCCGAATAATAACAGATTCAATCTTTCCATCCGGATATCAAATCTTCAGGAAAGACAGAGGGAGGAGAGGGGGAGGGTTGCATGTCATTAAAAAACCCGTGGGGTTTTTAGGGGAAAGGAAGGAATGGATGGATGGGCGAAAGGGGTACTAGTAAGAACAATCCAGTTGAGGGGGCATAAGGGGATAAATTTCGTAAAGTACAACCCACCCCAGAACTGCAGGAGGCCAAGAGAAGAATACGATGAGGCAAAAGAGCAATGATCAAACACTAGCCGAGGTGGCCAGGAGGCACACAGGGGGGGGCAAAGTTTCTAGTTATGGGTGATTTCAATCACAAGGGATTGATGGGAAAACCCGGAGCCCCCGGATTCCGAAACATTGGGGAGCCAAAATGATGGTGTGGTATGGGAACCTCATGCATCCAGTTAGAGCCTACCGAGAGGAGGGAGGATGAACCGCAAGGGGTTGGGCCTTGTATTTACCTGAGTAGTTTGGACATCGAGGGGGTTATGTATGAAAGGCCCCCGGGAGCTTGTCATGTGGTTCTGTGCTTCGACTACTAGTTGAGTCCAAGTGGGGAGGCGGAATAGGCTGGGGAAAAAAAAAATACAAAAGGGGGAACTACTAGGTGAGGAACTTCCCTTTAAGACTTCAGGGGGAGGGAATGACGGAAAAACCCGAAAAAAATGATGGATATGTAGCAACAAAATGCAAGGAGGCAGAGGAGAGGTTTGTTCCAAAGGGAAACAGAAAAAAATGGGGAAAAACGAACAGTCCTTGGTTACCCAAAGGTTTAGGGAGGCAAAAACTGGTGTACAGAGAATGGGGAAAAGGTACAGAGGGCAGAGAGTAGGAAAATCAAAAAACAGCCGAAGAGCCCGAAAAGAATATGCACGATAAGAAGAGAGGCTCAGAGACAATTGAAAAATGAATAGCATCAAAAAATAAAAACTGACCCGAAGCTGTTGTACGCCACTCAGGAGGAAAACAACAGTCAAGGACAGGTAATCAGATGAGGAAGGGGGGGGGAATCCCCAAAAAAGACGAGAGGTATGTCGGAGTCAACCAAGTTTAAAAGGTATTTAAGTGGAAACCCGTGGACTCCAAAAATCAGAACAGGGGGGGGACACAGCAAATGGGAGAGGTACATATAACCAAGGAGGGGGTGAAGAAGCTGCTATGGAACTTTACACCTCAAAGCCGGGGGGACCAGAAACATCTCTCCTGGGTCCTTAAAATGGGAGCAGAGAAATTTTGTGAGCATTAACAAAGACTTAAAACCCTCTTTTTTAAAATGGGCAATCCCCGAGGTTGGGAAAAAGGCAAATGTAGTCCCATTTTTTAAAAAGGGAGACAGACATGAGGGACTAAAATACAGACCCGTATCACTAACGTGTATGTATGCAAAGGGCATGGGGAAGATCATCAGGAGGAGAGTGGGGGGGGCACGGGGAAAAAAAAAAAAGTGTTAATTGCAACCCGCCGGTTTCGGGGGGAAAGGAAAATCCGTGTCACAAACCCACTAGGTTTATGCAAGGGGAAGAAGTAAGAAAAAGAGAGAGAGGGGTGGATCACGCGTATTTTTTGGGCTGCAAAAAGGCTTTCGACACGTTCCTCACAAGGGTTTCTGCAAAAGTAGAGGCCCGGCACACATAAAGGAAAAGGGCCCGCTGGGTCAGGAATATCTGACAGGGAGGCAACAACGAGTATGTACCGCGAGGGTCGAGTGGGGGCCTGTGACAAGCGGGGTTCACAGGGGTCAGTCCAGGACCCCGTGCTGTTCTGGTATAGTGAAAAACATAACGGAAGGGTGATCAGAAGTGTCCCTTTTTTGCAGCGATGTGAAATTTAAAGAGAAAAATCGAATCGGGCGAGGATCAGCAGGACTCAAAAAGATTGGGCAGGCTAAAGCCTGGTCGCATGGTCCTGAATTTAACCCGCCAAATGCAAAGTCATGAAGTTTGGGGAAGGGCAAAAAAGACCGCAGACACAATATAGTTTAGTGGCCAAAGACTGCAAACCTCACTAAAGGAAAAAGATTGAAGGTGAGTATAACCCCGAGCATATCTCCGAGGCGCACTCATCGATAACTGCTGCAGCTAGGGGCGCCTGGAAAACCTACGGATAGCGTTCCGATCCTCAGTAAGGATTCGTTTAAGACTCTGTACACCATTCTAGGCCCATACGGATTGCGCCCCAGTTTGGAACCCAAACCCCTAGTCAGCACGCAAAAAATTAGAAAAAGTGCAAAGGTTTGAACAAGATGTCCCAGGCACGGGGTTGTCCTATGAAGAGAGTTGAGGGAAATGGGCCCCGACGCCCTGGAGGGGGGGTGGGGGTTTGGGGGACATATAAGACTTTTAAAAAATACTGTGGGGAATAGACGAGGGGGAAAAGCGGGATTTTCCAGAGAGGGGACACAGACAAAAGAGGTCTAAATTGGGAAAGTTGAAGACTCAGATAAATAAAAGGGATTTTAGGAAGTTTTTCTTCAGTGATAGAGTGTCGGGCCCAGGGAAAAGCCTAAAAAATGTGGGTGGGGGCAGGAACCAAAATATTTTTAAAGGCGAGGTATGATAGAGCTCATGGGGAGGGAGGAGAGGGACTAGTAGCAATCGGGAAGGGGGGGGCCCAGGAGCTGTGACTCGCCCCTGAAAAACCAAAAATGGGTGGTACACCACACCACAAACACCACACACCAAAACACACACACACACCAACACACACAATGTAGTCCCCTCTTTAAAAAGGGAGCAGAAATAAAGCACTAAACTATGCCCAGTGCACTGACGTGTTTAGTATGCAAAGTCTTGGAAAGATTATCAGGAGGGAGTGGGGAGCCCTGGAGCGGAAAAAGATTATAAAGACAGCCAGCACGGATTCATGGAAGGCAAACCTGTGTCAAAAACCCTACTAGGTTTTAGAAAGGTTGAAGTAAGAATGAGAGGGAGGGGTGGGTTGATTGCTTTTTTCTTGGATGAAAGAAGGCCTTCGCCCAAGTTCCTCAAAAAAAAAAACTAGACGGAAGCTGGGGAACAGGCACGTATAACGGAAGGGCACTGAAATGGTCAGGAATACCTAACGGGGGGCAACAGCGAGTAGGTCCGTGATGAGGATCACGTGGGCGCCAGTGACGAGCGGGGCCCCACAGGGGTCGTCCGGGGACCAGTGCTATTCTTGGTATATGTAAAACGACTGACGGAGGGAATAGACTCAAAAATGTCCCTTTTTGCGATGCGTAAAGTTAATGAGGAAAATAAATTTTCAGACGCGGACCAGACGGCTCAAAGAACCTGGACAGGCGGGGATGTGTGGCCCAGAAACTGGCTCCTAAAAATTTTAACCCCGCCAAAGCAAGTCATGAAGATCGGAGGGAGCAAGAAGATGCGAAAGAGTATAGGCTTTTGTGGCCAAAAGGCGCAAACCTACTCAAAGGGGAAAGACCTAGGAGTTATATATACGAGTACATCAGCAGAAGCAACATTAAAAAGTAACTGCTGCGGCATATGGGCGCTTGGTAAACCTGAAATGTTTCCCGGGACCCGTAAGGGAAACGTTCAAAATTTATATATGTGTAGCGGGCCCTTGGGGTACGCAGCACCAGTTTTGGAAACCCCCTCCCCGGTCAAACAATCAAGAAATTAGAGAAAGTGCAAAAAGGGTTTTCAACAAGGAGTTCCGAGCTAAGGGAATGTCCCCTTGGAGAAAAGGGTTTAAAAAAAATCGGTTTTACAAAAACTGGGGACAGGAGGGGCAGGGGAGACATGATTAAAGAATACAAAATACTGCGTGGAATAACTGATGGAGGAGACAGGAGTTCCATTGATGGGACACAGAAACAAGGGTCAATTGGGAAAATGAAGCTCAGATGGTCAAAGGGTGTTTGTAAGTATTTTCTTCAGTCATAGGTAGTTAGGGAAATGGAATAGTCTGGCAAGCGAGTAGTGGAGGGAGGAACATACATAGTTTTAAAAACGAGGTTTTAAAACTCAGGGCGGGGGAGGGGGGGACCCGTAGCGGTCGGTTTAAGAGGAGGGGCCCGGGTGAGTTCGACCCTGCAACCACAATTAGGTGGTACATTAGGTGAGTCCCACCCCCAAAACACACACGGGGGAAACAGACGGGGTGCACAGGCTCCAGGCCTTGTGTTTTTGAGGCGTGCAAAAACCCTGCAGTAACAGTGGTGGACAAAGTCAGTGAACAAACCTATGAGTGATAACTTGTTATTAGTTTAAAAAAAAATTTAGGGAAACTGAATTCAGTATTTCTTTTAAAAAAGCCAAACCGTTGTGGATTATAGGCACTGTTGCCAAAAGATACAAACTAAAAAAATCAAAGTGGTGTGGAAAAGGGGATCAAGAATTACCCGGTTTGGGGAAAAAGTGAAAAATGGGGCATGTAAGTGAGAGTGGAAAAATTAATAAAACAAAAAGGGGAAAGAAAAAATAAATATAAAAAAAGGGAAGGTGGAGTAGGCCTACTGAACAGTGACTCACAAAAAAGTTTTTATCCCCTTATACATATAAAATGTAAACCGAATGTGAAGTGTATTCTGTAAAAGTGAAAAGTGGGAAAACACTTGAGGAACGCGGGATGATGGCAATTGGTTATAAAAATAGGGGAAGGGTTACAAAAAAGTGTGAAGGCCTTGTACAATGATACGATCAGTTCTGGCAACTGTCTCACACCCCTGTCAGCGCAAATTTCACCTGTTGAGGTTGCATTTTGCAGGTTTGGGTTTTGGGCCTGCATCACGTTAGATACTGGTCACTCACTCCTGCAAGCCATTACCAGAATTAGAGTAGAAATAGCATAGACGAGAGTGCAAGGAGTAAAGCGATAGTGAGGGATAACGTCAGACACTTAAGCTGAGACAAGCTAAATTTTACAACCTAGCTACTTTCTGAATTTTATAAGTAGAATCGATAAGTGTTACAAGTATTGGTAAGCTTAGAATTACTGGTATCTACCGGTTTTAATTAGCAGTATGAAACTTAGAAGTGGGGGCACACACACACACACACACACACACACACACACACACACACACACACACACACACACACACACACACACACACACACCACACACACATACACACATACACACACACACACACATACACACGTACACACACACACACACATACACATACACACACATACACACACACACACACACACACACACACACACACACACACACACACACACACACACACACACACATACACACACACACACACACAGGAACAAGCACTTGTAAGCTGTATGTACACACGCAAACACACACCTACACAGGATTTCACCTTTCCCTTCTCTCTTCTCTCACAAAAAAAAAAAAATAGTGAGGACTCGCAGGAACCAAGGATCAGATGAGAATGGTTCTGGTAGGGAGGAGTGGATGGAGGAGCAGTGGAAAAGGATGGAACAAGAGTGGGAGAGAAAATTAGGAGAGCTTTCTGAAAAAATGGAGAAAGAGCTCTCTGTGAAATTGGAAAAGAGGTTGGAGAAGGAGACAAAAAATTGGGGGGACAATTTAAAACTGCAGTAGCCAAAAAAGGGTCCTAGAAGTTGGGGAAAAATAGGCAAAGGATTTACAGGGGGCAGTAAACCCAGGAAAGGCAAATAGAAGCTGCGGGCCGAACGGGAAGGGAAGGGAATTTGAATTATGAAAGGTCTATCAGCTCCCAAAAAAGGGTCAAGGATTTAAAAGGGAAGAACAGCTGGTTGAGATGGAGAAGGTGTAGGTCGAATGCTGGGGCACACCATGCTATAAAGAGCACTGGAAAAAATAAAGGGGGAGAAACTGACCACATCGGGAGGCCCGAGTCACAGGGAGTGGGGAAAGGGGAGGAGGGAAAAAAATCGTTTTACCCCATGGGTTTCAGGGAGGGGGAAAAGGACACAACTGAAAGGCAGCAGGAAGAAGTAGGAGTTTGAGAAATCACACGGAAATAGGTAAAGGGGACAAGATTGTAAATTTTCGGAATTGGGGTACTCAAAAGGGGAAAAACCGACCAATCAAGTGTTTCAGGAGGGAAACAGTGCGGAACGGATCCCCCCAGAAAAACCCCCGATTGAAATATCAGAAGGTCAAGGGGGTGTTTTAGACGAGCAGAACAAAATCGAACGGAGCAGCTGAGGGGAGGACAAAAAAGCGAAAGGAGTGGAAAGAGAAAAGGTGAAACCAGAGAGGTCAGTCAAGCAGAACGAACAGAAGGGCAATAAAACACAACCCCATTCTCAGAACCATAAACCTAACACACCATCCAACCACCTAAAACCATACCCACAGCCTCCACCCACCCGAGTATAGAAACCCACAGTTGTACCCGGTCTCCCCCCCCAAGGCCCCCCAAACCCCAGTGTTGGAAAGGAAATGAAGGTTGGTCACAAAAGCTGAGGAAAAACAAATAAGTGGGAGGATGGCATGAAAGAGTCAAAAAGGCATCCCGGACTCATAGCTCTCACGAAACCAAACTTAAGGTATGTAAACAGATGCCCTCTTTCCCAAAGTGATACCCAAATTTCCCGAGGAAGGGGCGAGGGAAAAGGGGGGGTGGAGGAGTGGCATTGCTGATCAAAAATGTGGAATTTTTTATGAGTGGGGAGAGGAGACAGGAAAAAAGAAAGTGTTCATAGCGGGGAAACATTCCTTGGGGCCAAGGTGGTAATAGCAGTGATGGGATAAACCCCCAAAGAAAAGCAGGAGGCCAAGGCAAGAGACGCGAGAGCAAAAGAGCGATGGTTGACACAGATGCGTGGCCGAAGAGTCTTTATGCGAGTAAAGCCCCGATCATGGGGGAATTTAACCCCAAGGAGTCGGGTTTGGGGAACTTGGACCCCCATGGGGGCCAAGATAAGGGGGCCCAAGGATGGAGGTGGACTGGAAAACTTCTGTACCAACACGTAAGGGAACTACAAGAGAGGAGGAGAGGTGAACCCGCAAGGTGGGTTAGTATTCACTTGAGTAGTGCGTTCGAGAAAAATGCATAGAAAGACCCCTTGGGGAGGGGACCCTGTGGTTTTAAACTTCGAAAACACAGTAGAGCTACAAGTGGGGGAGAAGCAGGAAGGCCCGGACGAAGAAGCCAAAACAAAAAAGGGGGGGCTACACAGGAATGAGGAATACCCGAA
>NC_069473.1:1415941-1443361 GCF_026875155.1 Cherax quadricarinatus
TTTTTTTCTATCGAAGGGGTGCAAAAAACCCACCATTATGAAATTCAACAAACAGTACAGTGGTCAGAATTTAGCATTTGCCAAATTTCACACAAATTTCAAAAGATGCCAATTTCCGAATAGGGTCCAGAATAAACAAGAAAGACATTCCTGGCACTAAAATGACATTTCCTCTAGTCATTAGTCATGTCTCAAGGCCCCTCTATATTCTTTTGCTTTCCACTTTGAATTTTTATTTTCACAAAAAATATAAGATTTACTTTATGCAGACTACTGCATTAGTGTAAAAAATGGTATAAATATTATTGGTGCACTTGTGAAAGAATATTAGACTCACCAGTTTGACGTGTATTGCACGCTTGGCACGATTTGTTTACTTTGAAGTTTGGTAAAATCGAACATTTCTGCTACTTTGAGCTCAATTTCAAGGCACCTTTCTTTGTAAAACCAGTCAAAATCATCTCAATTTCTGTAATATGTCTTCCATTCTATAAAATGAGACCAAGAAAACTAGAATACAACAATAATACCATACGAAAATACACTGCAAAGTCGCTGATTTATTAAAAAAAAATGGTAAAAGTTTTATTTTCTCATTATGCACTGTGTGCTGCAGGATTTTTTTTAGACTGTGCACACTGACCACATAGACCCATTCTTTCATATGAAGGCCTACCAGCTTTCTCCCACTAGATTTGAGGCCGCTAGAATTTATGAGTACTAGTACGTCAAAAACCCCTACGCGTAAGACGTACTAGTACGACGAAACCCTCAAAGGGTCAAAATGGCTCATGACCAGCCAGTGGCCGGACATTTCTCGAATAGTAAAACCTTGAATAAAATTAGGGAAACCTATTTTGGCCCAAAATGTCCTCAGATATCACTACATATTGTAAATCATGTATAGTTTGCCAACTGTCATCCTCCCAAGGTACCCGCGAGTACCTATTGTCAAAATGCCAATCTTTACTGTACCGTTTGAAAGAGTAGCTATTGACATCGTTGGTCCTTTATTACCACTTTCATCTGGGACACATAGATGTATTTTAACATTAGTTGATTATGCTTCAAGTTTCCCTGAAGCCATACCCTTAAAGCCCCATAACTACTACAGAGGTGGCTGAAGCCTTTTGTCCATCTTCTCCAGAGTTGGCATCCCTAGAGAAATTTTGTCTGACCGTGGGACACAATTCACATCTGTCTTAATGCAACATCTCTACCAACTTCGGGGAGTGAAGCCTCTCTTCACAACACCCTATCATCCCAGCTGTAATGGGAGGATTGAGTGCCAGCATTCAATTCTCAAGTCAATTTTAAGGAAACTTTGCTCCCTTAAATCCAAGGAGTGGCATCATTACCTACCCTGTGCTTTGTTTGCCATGAGGGAAGTTCTCAATGACTCTTTGGGTTTTCACCTTTTGAACTTCTCTATGGTAGACAGGCCAGAGGTCCATTGTCCATCCTTCATGATTTATGGACTAATGAGGAGGTAAATGCTGAGGTTCGGTCTTCTTATCAGTTTCTCCTTGACCTTAGATCCAAACCTGAGGAGACCTCTGAAAATATTTTCAAAAAACTTAAGCTTATCAATGGACTAGTACAAAACCTATTTTGATACTAAAAGTCAGAGGAGAAGTTTTAAAGTAGGGGATGAGGTTCTGGTACTTTTACCAATAAAGTCAAATAAATTACTAGTAGCATGGAAAGGTCCATATAAGGTATTGGAAATTTGTGGGAAGGTTGATTACCTCATAGAAGTCAAGGGGAAACCTAAGCTTTATCATATCAACATTCTTAAGAAATATTTCTGAAGAAATTCGGTTAACTGTTTGAATAACATTGATTTAGTTTTTCCACACAAACTTGATAAGACAACTGAGGAGTGTAAGGTGTGCGTAATTGACACCTCTAACATAGACTATGACAGAGAACTACATGACTTGGTGACTCTTGACCACTCAGGTGCAACAGTCATTAATATCAATGAGTCTTTGGATGACCATAAGAAACATGAGCTACTTCAATGTGTGGGTAAATTCTCAGATGTTTTTACGGATATTCCAGGTGTCACCTCCACGGTAGTCCATAAGATTGACTTAGTCACGGACAACCCTATCAAACGGAAATTATACCCAGTTCCAGTTCACCTTAGGGATGCATTTAACCGAGAGGTAGACAGATTATTAAAGCTAAAGATCGATGAACCATCATTATCTGCACATTACTCACCAGTAGTCATGGTTAAGAAGGAAGACAATTTATATAGGATTGTGGGATGCTGAGCCTATGCCCTTAATAGATAGTGATCTACATAAATTTTATGGCTCTTCTTTCTTTTCAGAGATTGATATTGCGAAAGCATATCAAGTAATGTTAGATCCTTCTTCTAAGCAGTACACCGCTTTTCCTATATGTGTAACATCTGTTGTTACAGATGTTACACATGTGTCTTAATTTCATCTTGTCGGTATTATATACCATTCTTGCACAACTTGTCAGACACTGCAACATCATGGAATCTTGATTCTGAGGACATGCACATAACCTTCATGACTACGACAGCTTCTACTACAACTAACCCATCTCTTTGGGAAGGACCTACTTCCACTGGGGAATCCCGCCTACCAGTGACTATGCCCTCATCTGCTACACCTGACCTGACGTTAGTACAGTAGACCCTCGACCAGCGATATTAATCCATTCCTGAGAGCTCATCGTTTGACAGAATTATCGTTAGCCAAGTTAATTTTCCCCATAAGAAATAATGGAAATCAAATTAATCCGTGCAAGACATCCAAAAGTATTGAAAATTTTTTTTTTTTACCACATGAAATATTAATTTTAATACACACAAACTGAAGATTACATGCACAGTTACATGACACTTCCCTTTATTGAAGATCTGGTGATGATTGATGGGATGGGAGGAGGGGAGAGGTGTTAGTGTTTAAAAGGGGGAATCCCTTCCATTAGCACTTGAGGCAGCAAGTCTTTTTCTGGGGTTACTTCCCTTGTTCTTTTAATGCCACTAGGACCAGCTTCAAGTCACTGGACTTCTGTCGCACAACATATCTGTCTATAGATACCTGTACCTCTCGTTCCTTTATGACTTTCCTAAAGTGGTTCACAACAGTGTCAGTGTAATAGTCACCAGCACGGCTTGCAGTAGCTGTGTCAGGGTGATTTTCATCAAAAAAGGTTTGCACTTCAAGCCACTTTGCACACATTTCCTTTATCTTAGAAGTAGGCATCTTCTTCAATTTCTCTCTCCCCTCCTCCGAAGCAGTTTCCTCAGGTGTGCCCTCTTGCTGTTGAAGATGATCTAGCAGCTCATCAGTGCTTAGTTCTTCACTGTCCTCCACCACCAACTCTTCCACATCATCCCCACTAACCTCCAACCCCAAGGACTTCCCCAATGCCACAATGGATTCCTCAACTGGCATAGGATTCTCAGGGTTAGCCTCAAACCCTTCAAAATCCCTTTTGTCTACACATTCTGGCCACAGTTTTTTTCCAAGCAGAGTTCAATGTCCTCTTATTCATTTCCCTTCCAAGCCTTACCTATAATGTTTACATAATTGAGGATGGAAAAATGATCTTTCCAAAACTCTCTTAGAGTCAGTTGAGTTTCTGAGGCCACTACAAAGCACCTTTCAAACATAGCTTTTGTGTACAGTTTTTTTGAAGTTGGAAATAACCTGCTGGTCCATGGGCTGCAGGAGAGGAGTGGTATTAGGAGGCAAAAACTTCATCTTAATGAAGCTCATGTCCCTAGAAAGTCGCTCTGCCAAGTCTGAAGGATGACCAGGAGCATTGTCTAATACCAGAAGGCACTTAAGGTCTAATTTCTTTTCAATTAGGTAATTTTTCACATTGGGGGCAAATGCATGATGTAACCAGTCATAGAAAAAGTCCCTAGTGACCCATGCCTTACTGTTTGCCCTCCACAGCACACACAAATTAGCCTTGAGGACATTGTTTTTCCTCAACACTCTGGGAGTTTCAGAGTGATTCACCAATAAAGGCTTCACTTTGCAATCACCACTAGCATTGGCACACATCAACAGAGTAAGCCTGTCTTTCATAGGCTTATGTCCTGGGAGTGCCTTTTCCTCCTGAGTAATGTACGTCCTGCTTGACATTTTCTTCCAAAACAGGCCTGTTTTGTCACAATTAAACACTTGTTCAGGTTTCAGTCCTTCACTGTCTATGTACTCCTTGAATTCCTGCACATATTTTTCAGCCAATTTGTTGTCCGAACTGGCAGCCTCACCATGCCTTATCACACTATGAATGCCACTACGCTTCTTAAATCTCTCAAACCAACCTTTGCTGGCCTTAAATTCACTCACATCACTAGTTGCTGGAATTTTTCTAATTAAATCGTCATGCAACTTCCTAGCCTTTTCACATATGATCGCTTGAGAGATGCTGTCTCCTGCTATCTGTTTCTCATTTATCCACACCAATAAAAGTCTCTCAACATCTTCTATCACTTGCGATCTCAGTTTCGAAAACATAGTTGCACCTTTGGCAAGAACAGCTTCCTTGATTGCCGTTTTCTTGCCCACAATAGTAGCAATGGTTGATTGGGGTTTATTATACAACCTGACCAGCTCAGAGATACGCACTCCACTTTCATACTTAGCAATGATCTTTTTCTTCATCTCCATAGTAATTCTCACCCTTTTTGCTCTAGGGTTGGCACTAGAAGCTTTCTTGGGGCCCATAGTGACTTATTTTGCAGGTGCAATCACTACAAAGGCTGTGATAATATGAAATGTTCCAGTTGTATGTTTGGAAGTGACCGCGGTGGCTGGCTGGCTTGTAAACACTGGCACCAAGGGACAAGTGAGGCACGCTCAGGCCAAAGTGGATGCGTATGGTATGGAACGAATAGCGCTGGTCGGGTTTTTAAGCGCTAGTCGAGGCAAAATTTTTGCGTTAAAATGTATCGCTAGTTTACATACCCCTGGCTTTTCCGGAACTGACTTTGCAATTGATAGTGTATTTTGACCTGATGAGCTGATGCCTGGTTTGGTATGTCCCATTGTGCTGCCCATCTGTAGCATTTCCCGTTTTGCCTTTTTTTTTTTTTTTTGGTCTGATCGTTTTGCTTTAAATCTATAAAACATTGGTGTCCATTTTCCTTTTCTCTGCTTTTTCTGTAGTGCCGCATTCCATGTACATGATGGTCTGGGTAGCTCAGGTCATAACATTCTCTGAACTGAGTTGAAGCTTTACACATCACTGGGTAGAAGTACCTACACTCTTTGTCAAACCAACACTCTCCCTTTCTCAACATGTTCACTCATTTTCTGCTGTGTTTATTCCAGCAAGCTCTGCCATATAGGCACATACCATTTGCACAACATCTGCAAATGTTCTGACTGCCTATATTTATGTATTTTGTGTCTTTCTCAAGTTCTGCCACCTGATCTAGGCATATTTCTTCACTTTTTTTTCATTTTCATTTGTTCCTGCTCTAGCTTTATCTTCCTTTCCTTTTTCTCTGTTATGTACCTATGTTTTGTTCTTTTCTGACTTGCTCTGAATGACGTTCTCCACTCTTATTTTGACTCCTTGCTCTTTACCTTTATTTTTGTTTTCCTCCTTTTCTTGTTCCTTACCCCTTGTTTTCCACTCTTTATATATATCTGGCAAGTTCCTTAGGAACTTTTTTACACTCTAGGTTTTCACTTTTCAGTATTTCTCTAATGCCCGGCCAGCTTTCCATCTCACTGGGGCAAATCAAGAAGTGTCTTCTTGTTTTAGGTCATTTCTCATCTTTCTCATGGCTGAATTAGGCTTTGCACATGGTATATGAGATGTTTTACCACATGCAGTGGACCCTCCCTTTTTGTTGGGCTCTGTTTTCATGAATTTCAGTTATCAGTGACTTTTTTTTTTTGTAAAAAATATTGGCTCAGTTTTCATTACTTTCCTCTGTTCTCATCGATGATACAGAACATGTCTGAGTGTGCCGCGTGCACACAACCTCCCACACACGCATTTTGAGGCAGTGTCTCTTTGTTTATAGGTGAGTGAACAATATCCTGCAAGGTCATATGAAACATTTCATAATAATATATTGTTTTTTGTGCTTGTTTATTGTGTGTGACTACTAAATAAGCCATCATGGGCCCAAAGAAAGCTGCTACTGCCAGCCAGTTGATAAAGAAGGTGAGAAACATTATGGAATTCAAGAAAAAACTCGTAGCAAAGTACCAAAGTGGAGGAGGAAGAGAGAGGGGAGTATGTGTCTTCTTCAGTGATTCAGTGATTTTATGATAAGTACGATACTAAAGCAGCATGAGTCAATAAAGGCTATAGTGCCAGTCAGCAATAAAGTGTAGCATTAACAGTGTAGCAAGTAAGTCAAGCGATGAAGCAATAGAAAAAGGCTGAAACGGAACTAACTCCTCCAGTGTTATTGGAGGTAAAGTGGACCCCCTGGTTTCGTAGTTGTCGGATTTTGTAATATTCAAAATTAGTAATGTTTTTTTCATCAGAATATTGGCTCGGTGATCGTCGCTGAGCTTGGTAATAGTCATTCGTCCCAAATGTGCTCACTCGACCCAAGCGGCCTGAGACACCATTTACAGCCAGTGTGCCGTTGTTTATCAGCCAGTGAGAATGATCCCATGTGTTCATACGATACATTTTGTATTATTCCATTCTTTTTAGTGCTTGTAAACAGCTAAATAAACCACCATGGGCCCAAAGAAAGAGGGTGAGAAACACTATAGAATTCAAGAACGACATCATTACAAAACATGAAAGTGGAGTACATGTTGCAGATTGTATAACAAACCCTATACAACCATCACTTCTATCATGCCCAAGAAAAAGGAAATCAAGGAAGCTGTTGTTGCAAAAGGTGCAAATATGCCCACTAAACAGAGATCACAAATACTGGAAGATGTGGAGACTTTGTTGTTGGTGTGGATCAACGAGAAACAATTATTAGGAGATAGTGTTATGCAATCCATCACTTGTGAAAAGGCAAGGCAGTTGCATGATGATCTCATAAAGCAAATGCCTGCAAAGAGTGCTGATTTTAGTGAATTTAAGGCCAGCAAAGAGTGGTTTGAGTGATTTAAGAAGTGTAGTGGCATACACAGTGTGGGAAGGGAGGGCAAGGCTGCAAGTTCTGACAAAAATGTGGCTGAAAAATATGTTCAGGAATTCAAGGGGGACATAGAAGCTGAACATTTCAAACCCCAACAAATGTTCAATTGTGATGAAACAGGCCTCTTTTGGAAGAAAATGCCAAAGAGGACCTACATCACGCAGGAGGAAAAGGCACTACCAGGACACAAGCCTATGAAAGACAGGCTAACTCTCATGTTCTGTAGTAATGCTAGTGAGGATTTCAAAGTGAAGCTTTTACTGGTGTATCACTCTGAAAACCCCAGAGTGTTCAAGAAAAACAGTGTCACCAATAGTTAAGTGTATGTGATATGAAAGGCACACAGTAAGGCATGGGTCACGAGGGACATTTTCCTTGATTGGTTTAATGAAGTGTTTGGCCCCAGTGTGAAGAAATGCCTCTTCAAAAATAAATTGAAACTCAAGTGCCTCCTGGTAATGGACAATGCTCCTGCTCATCCTTCAGACTTGGAAGAGTAAATTGTCAAGGAGTTTTGTTTCATCACAGTGAAGTTCTTGCACCCTAATACCACTCCTCTCATCCAGCCCATGGACCAGCAGGTCATTTCAAACTTCAAAAAACTGTACACCAAAAAAGTGTTTCAAAAGTGTTTGAAGTGACCTCAGACACTGAATTGACCCTTAGAGAATTCTGGAAAGATCACTTCCTCCATTGCATAAACCTTATAGGTAAGGCTTGGGAGGGAGTGACTTCCAGATTTTGAACTCTGCTTGGTCCAAGAGAGGGATTTTGAAGGTTTGGGGCTGACCCTGATGAGCCTATGCCAGTTTTGGAAAGTACTGTGGCACTGGGGAATTCAGGGGTTGGATGTGAATTTCGAGGATGGGGAAAAGTTGGTGGAGGATGACAATAAAGAGATAACCACTAAAGAGCTGCAGGACCTTTATCTGCAACAGCAACAGACCACAGCTCAGGAAATGCTTCAGAGGAGGAGGAAGAGAGATGGAGGAAGGTGCCTTCTTCAATGACTAAGGACATTTGTGCAAAGTGGGCTGAGGTGTGAATATTTATGGATGAACTTTACCTTGACAAAGCTGTTGCTGGCCATGTTGCAACATGTACAATGACAATGTTGTGTCCCATTTTAGGAAGTTTTAAAGAAATGCCAAATACAGACCTCTCTGGAACACTTTTTTTGAGTGACAGGGGTCTGGTGACTCAAGGTGGTCCTATTGGCATTAAAAAACAAAGGAAGTAACCCCAGAAAAGGACTTGGTACCTGAAGTCATTATGGAGGGGATTCCCCTTTCCAACCAATAGTACACTTCCATCCTCTCCTCTCCTCCTGTATCATCACTCATAAACAAGTTTTCAATAAAGGTAAGTGTCATTTTATAATTGTTTTATTCTGCATGTCTTATTGTTTTCTGTGTAGGTAAATGTATATTTCGTGTAAAATTTTTTTTTTTTTATACTTTTGGGTGTCTGGAACGGATTAATTGGATTCATATTATTTCTTATGGGGAAAATTAATTTGGAAAACGTCAGATTCAGGTTTAGTCACTCTCTCTGGAAAGGATTAATTATGAAAACCAGGGGTCCACTGAATATAGGACCACTGACAAACATGCTGCCCTGCCTACTTTTCACCACCCTAAACCAATGCCAGCATCTCCAAGGTACAGTAAGTGTAAATATTTCTTATTTATAAAATGTAAATAGTATTTCTTATTTATAATGTGTAAATATTTCTTATTTATAGTGTAAATATTTCTTATTTATAAAGTGTAAATATTTCTTATTTATAAAGTGTAAATATTTCTTATTATTAAATTAGTGTAAATATTTCTTATTTATAAATTACAGTAGGGCCCCACTTATACGGCAGGTTAGGTTCCAGGATACCGCCGTTAAAGCGGAAATTGCCGTAAAGTGGAACACCCTTTCTTCCACTTATAAATGCATATAAATACTAGATAACAAGTTTACACTAACATATAATAAGTTAGCAATAGAACTAAACATTAAAAAGAACAATAAAAAGCAAAATACGCATATAGGTCACTCATTACTTACCTTAAAATATTTGTAGTCTTAATCTAGGGTGAGATAAGTAGTATTTATTGTAAGAAATCAAGTGTGGTGTGTATGGTAGCCAGCCAAGCTACCATACCAGGCCAACCCACCCATACATAATATTCTATGACATTTAAGCATCCCAGAGCGATAAAATACATACACAGTTCAATCATTACTTACCTTAAAATCAAACCATACCCCGGCTGGGATTGAACCCGCGGTCAGAGAGAGTCAAAACTCCAGCCCGTCGCGTTAGCCACTAGACCAGCTAGCCACAATAAGATTCGTCCAACTAGGTATATTTCTACACCATAGGAAGGTTAGCACAGGCACCACTGTGACCACAAATGCAAGTTTTTACAGACGAATCTCCAGCTAGCGTGGCCGTGACGAACTCTAGCTCAAGTCCCTTGAGACTCTCTGACCGCGGGTTCAATCCCAGCCTGGGTATGGTTTGTTTGCAATCGTGTCATTACGATTTCGTGAGTCATGTTGACGGCAGTGAAGGGACTTGAGCTAGAGTTCGTCACGGCCACGCTAGCTGGAGATTCGTCTGTAAAAACTTGCTTTTGTGTCACAGTGGTGCCTGTGCTAACCCTTCCTATGATGTAGAAATATACCTAGTTGGACGAATCTTATTGTGGCTAGCTGGTCTAGTGGCTAACATGACGGGCTGGAGCTTTGAGACTCTCTGACCGCGGGTTCAATCCCAGCCGGGGTATGGTTTGTTTGCAATCCTGTCATTACGATTTCGTGAGTCATGTTACCTTAAAATATTTGTAGTCTTAATGTAGGGTCAGGGGTGAGTAAACGAGATAAAACGAATAAATGAGAGGGAGAGAGAATGAGTACTTGAGAGAGGACAGGCGAAGAGTTAGGAAAACAAACCAGGCGAATGCAAGTTTTGTAAACGAACCAGGTGTACAAGTTGTCTCTACATTGATACGGTAGAATAAATAAAGAAGAACATTCCCATTCTCATGTAACACCATTTTTAGAAGAAATGACGCTCTGAGTGAAGGCAATGGAAATAAGTCACTGTCTGAATCTTTTGGGTTATCCTAGGTTCTCTACACTTATACTGCTATGTATGATAATCTGTGTAACTGTATTTGTGTATACCTGAATAAACTTACTTAAATATGAAAGGAATAATTTTCTACATTTACCCCCAGTAACACATTTTCTATTTATGTTGGACTAGAGAAAATGTTATTCTTGCCGTCACTCATACAAGTCATCTGGCTACTACATCTCTTATTTATGTTTATTTATTTTACTGTGGGGTGTATTTATCATATTTATGTTATGTATCGTGTTTATTATATAATTTTGAAAAAAATATCATAGATGGATTAAAGAAAATTTGCATATTAACATAATATATGACATTTCAAAACAAATCAAACCAAATCAAAGTTTATTCTCTATAAGGATTACAATGCGGGGTTTACAGATTTTGGTTATTGTGTGGTTTATACACAAATAACCCGCACATAAAAGAGAGAAGCTTACGACGACGTTTCGGTCCGACTTGGACCATTTACAAAGTCACACTAACCAGAAGTGGAGCAGGACGGCTATATATAGGCAGCAAGAGGTGGTGGTAGTAGTAGTAGTAGTACAAGAATGGTATATAATACCGACAAGATGAAATTAAGACACATGCGCAACATTTTATTACATGTAAACATGGTTTACATGTAATAAAATACTAATTACAGAGGGGGGCCACTAGAACACCTAGCATGGCTAGGCATTTCAGGCAAACTTAGATTAATTCTTAACCCTAAATTATTACAAATTGTGGAGTAAGTTGACTAAATACTAAGTGACTAAATACTAGTTTGTGAGTTTAGCAATGTGAATGCTTTTGTTTTGGCACAATACATAGTTTCTATATTGGAGTATCACAGGCAAACTTATGACTAGTTAGGAATCATTATTTTAAGATTAAGATATGTATTTCTGTGCTTATAGTCAAATGGGTGAGTGAGTGAGTGTAAGTGTGAACCACCAGGTAGTTTTTATGTAGTTAGTTGATGGGGTGTATCAGGGAGACAAGATGTTTTCTAAAGGTAGTTTTGAAGTTGATGAATGTGTCTGCAGTTCTAGAGTTTTCAGGTAGGGTGTTCCAGATTTTAGGGCCTTTGAAATACATTGAATTTTTGTAAAGGTTTAGTCGGACATGGGGAATGTCGTAGATATGTTTGTGTCTGGTGTTATGCCTGTGGGTCCTGTCACAACTATCAAGAAAACATTTTAGGTCAAGGTTAATATTGGAATTTAAGGTCCTGTATATGTAGATTGCACAGTAGTAAGTGTGGATGTTCTGAACAGGGAGTAAGTTTAGATCTATGAAGAATGGGTGGGTGTGTTGCCCATTACGTACCTCTGTAATCTGTAAATACCTTTGTAACTTGTCATGATTGTGACTAGACCTACCTGGAGTTCATTACCTTTGTAAATTGTGAGTTCATTACCTTTGTAAATTGTGAATTCATTACCTCTGTAACTTGCTCAGCTATCAAAACTTTGGAGTCCAGTCCCTGGACCAATTATGTACCTCTGTAATCTTTTGACTACCACCCACAGGATGGGTATGGGGTGCATAATAAACATATTAAACTAAGTGTGTTGCCAGGGATGGGATTTAGTGATTATTCTTACTGCGGCTTTTTGTTGAGTTATTATTGACTTTAGGTGTATTGCTGCAGTTGATCCCCAAGCACAAATAGCATAGGTGAGGTATGGATAAATGAGTGAATGGTATAGTGGTAGAAGGGCATTTTGCAGCACGTAGTATCGTATCTTGGAGCGGATCCCAACTGTTTTGGATACTTTTTTTTTATATGTGTTGGATATGGGTGCTGAAATTCAGGTTGTTGTCGAGGTATAGGCCTAGGAATTTGCCCTCATTACGTCTGGCAATTAGAGTGCTGTCAGTCTTAATGTTAAGTTGCACAGCACCTGCTCTGCTACCAAACATAATATAGTAGATTTTGTCAGTGTTAAGTGTAAGTTTATTGGCTGTCATCCAAGTTGATATTTTGAGCAGCTCTTCATTAACAATGGTGTTGAGGGTGGCAAGATTAGGGTGAGAGATGACATAAGTCGTGTCGTCAGCAAAGAGAATGGGTTTCAGGTGATGGGATACGTTTGGAAGATCACTGATGTAAATGAGGAAGAGCAAGGGTCCAAGGACACTTCCCTGCGGAACTCCAGTATCAAGTGGCCATGTTGATGATGCTGTGTCTTTAATGGTGAAATACTGATACCTATTAGTAATGTAGGATTTGAAATATTGAAGCGCATGGCCTCTTATACCATAATGGTCAAGTTTGTGGAGTAGGATGCCGTGGTCTGCTGTGTCAAAAGCTTTTCTTAGGTCAAAAATTCCTAGCGGATATTCTTTATTTTCCAATGCTGTGTAAAGCATATCTAGCATTTTTACAATTGCATCATTAGTGCTTTTATTTTTCCTGAATCTAAATTGGCAGGGGTTGAGTATGTTTTGTGCTGTTATAAATGAATACAGTCTCTTGTGCACGAGTTTCTCGAAGATTTTGGATAGCAATGGTAAGTTTGATATTGGCCTATAGTTGTTTACATCTGTAGGTAAACCACCTTTATGTATTGGTGTAACCCTTGAGTGCTGTCTTGAGTAGTTTCGGGAAGGTGCTAGTTTCTAGTGACTTGTTAAAAAGTAATGAAATAGCATGCGAAAGAACATAGGCTGCTCGCATGTACAATAATGATGGGACATGAGACAGGTTCCCTGAGTTATTTTTAAGTGACTTTATAATCTCAGTGACTTAGGTGGGCTCAGTTGGTACAAGATAGAAGGAATTTGGGAAATTCCCATCTAGGTAGTCCCTGGCATGGGCATTGGTACATGGGATTTTACTGGCAAGATTAAATCCTATGGTTGAGAAGAAGTTGTTTATCTTGTTAACTGTTTCAGTGGGATGCAGTGGTGTTTCATTAGGTTTAGTTAGGACAATATTCTTGTTTTTTTTTTTCAGTTTGTGGGTGCCCAGAATCTGAGAGAGTGTTTTCCAGGTCTTTTTTTATATCTCCTCTTGTGTCAGTGAATCTGCTGTAGTACAGTTGTTTGGCTTTCTTTATTACTTTGGTGAGAACTGATGAATAGTGTTTAAGAATATCTTTGTGTATTAAGCAATGTCTATATTGCTTTTCATATTGATGTTTCTTATCCTTTTCATATTGGTGTTTCGAATCCTATTCAACCATCAGTACTATCTTGGTGAACAGAAAGGCAATCAAGGAAGCTGTTGTTGCAAAAGGTGCAAGTATGTTTTCAAAATGGAGACCACAAATAATTGAAGAGGTAGAGAGACTGTTATTGGTATGGATAAATGAAAAACAATTATAAGGAGATAGTGTTTCTCAGTCTATAATTTGTGAACAGGCAAGGCAGTTGCATGATGATCTCATTGAGAAAAGGCCTCAAAATAGTGATGATATTGATGAATTTAAGGCCAGCAAAGGCTGGTTTGAAAGATTTAAGAATCACAGTGTGGTAAGGCATGGTAAGGCTGCCTGTTCAGACAAAAAAGTGGCTGAAAAATATGTGAAGGACTTTAAGGAACACACAGAGACTGAAAACTTAAAACCTGAATAGGTATTTAATTGTGACAAAACAGGCCTATTTTGGAAGAAAATGCCAAACAGGGCCTACATTACTCAGGAGGAAAAGGCACTCCCAGGACATAAGCCTATGAAAGGCAGGCTCACACTTATGTTATGCAGTAATGCTAGTAGTGATTGCAAAGTGAAACTCCCATAGTGTTCAAGAAAAACAATATTGTCAAGGGTAATTTGTGTGTGCTGTGGAGATCAAACAGTAAGGCATGGGTCACTAGGGAACTTTTCTTGGACTGGTTTTATGGTGTGTTTGGGCCCACTGTGACAAAATACCTCCAGGAAAAGAAATTGTCACTCAAGTGCCTCCTGGTAATGGACAATGCTCCTGCTCATCCTCACGACTTGCAAGAGGAAATTGCAGGGGAGTTTGGTTTCATTAAAGTTAAGTTTTTGTCTCCTAATACAACTCCTCTCCTCCAGCCCATGGACCAGCAGGCCATTTCAAACTTCAAAAAACTCTACACAAAAGCAGTGTTTCAAAAGTGCTTTGAAGTGACCTCAGACACTCAATTGACCCTAAGAGAATTTTGGAAAGATCACTTCAGTATCATCAGTTGCATAAACCTTATAGGTAAGGCTTGGGAGGGAGTGACTTGCAGGACTTTGAACTCTGCTTGGAGGAAACTGTGGCCACAATGTGTACAAGCCATATTGGCACCATGTACAATGACACTCTTGTGTCCCATTTTAAGGAAATCCTAAGGGCACGTGAGAAACAGAGCTCTTTGGACAGATATTTTGTCCGGCAGAGGTCCCGTGATTCTCAACCTGGTCCTCGTGGCGTTAAAAAAAACAAGAAGGGAGGTAATCCCACCAAAGGACTTAGTACCTCAAGTCTTTATGGAAGGGGATTCCCCTTCCAAACAATAAAACACCTGCATCATCTGCCCTCCTACCATCTCATCACTCATCAACAACTCCACAATAAAGGTAAGTGGCATTTAACCCTTTCAGGGTCCAAGGCCCAATTCTGGAGTCATGCACCAGTGTCCAAGAATTTAAAAAAAAAAAATTTGTTATTTTTCTTATGAAATCGTAGAGAATCTTTTTGTGAAGGTAATAAAACAAAAAGTACGAAATTTGGTGGAAAATTGACGAAATTATGCTCTCGCGAATTTTGATGTGTCAGCGATATTTACGAATCGGCGATTTTGCCGACTTTGACTCCCATTTTAGGCCAATTACATTATTCCAATCAACCAAATTCTTAGCTATTTCACTAGTATTACTTCTATTCTATCGATTGAGCACAAGAAATCGCCAAGTCAACTGTTTCAACTACAAAATAAAGTGATTGGAAATTGTTAATTTGGCCAATTTAACACAAAGTTCAAATATTCCAATTTCAAAATAGGGTCCAGAATGAACAATGTAGGCATTCCTGGCACTAAACTAACATTTCCTCTGTTCATTAGTTATGTTTTGAGGCTTTACAATAAATTCAATTTTGATTTTTTATTCACATAATGAATTTTTATTCACAACCAAAAAATAGAAGATTTACTGTTATGCAATATTGTAATAATTGTATAAATATCATCACCATATTTGTGAATGTATATTAGACCCACCAGCTGACGTGTATTAGACGTGTGAGGTCGTTTGTTTACTCTTGAATATCGGCAAAAATTTAACATTTCTGCTACTTTGAGCTCAGTTTCAAGCCATTTCCAGTGCTAAAACCAATCAAAATCATCTCCATTTCTGTAATATGTCTTCCATTCTATCAAATGAGACCAAGAAATCGCAAATACAACTATAAAAAACATAACGAAAAAACACTGCAAAGTTGCTGTTTTAATCGAAAAATCATGATTTCATTTTTTTTCTCTCATTATACACAGTGTGCTGCAGGATCTGTTTTGTGTGGTGCACACATACCACATAGATGTATTCTCTCATATCTAGGCCCAAATGTACCACTCACAGTTTATCAGAGTGAGCTGAGCTCATGGCGTAGATCTACAGTTTGGACCCTGAACGTAAAGCCGTAGATCTACGGGACGGACCCTGAAAGGGTTAATTATTGTTTATTTTGCATGTCCCATTCATTTTTGTTTAGGAAAATGTATATTTCATGTAAAAAAAAATTATTTTGTTTAATACTTTCAGTGTCTGGAATGGATTAATTCTATTTCCATTATTTATTATGGGGAAAATTAATTCAACTAACGGCAAATTCGACTAATGGCTAGCTCTCTGGAACGAATTAATGTCATTGTTCGAGGGTCCACTGTATCCCTAATTCAGTGGTACCTTGACTTACAAGTTTAATTCATTCTGTGACTGAGCTCGTAACTCAATTTGCTCGTACAGTGGTCCCTCGTTTTTTGTATTTAATCCATTCCTGGAGGAGCTACTATTATCAAAATCTACCATTTTCGAATTAATTTTCCCCATAAGAAATAATGTAAATACAATTAATCCGTTCCTGACACCCAGAAGTATTAAAACAAAAAATTTTTATACATAAAATATAGATGCAGTACATAAACAATACAATGGGACATGATGAATGAAACATTAACAGCATAACACTTACCTTTATTGGAGATTCTTCTTAGTGCATGGGAGGCTGAAGGAGGAGAGAGATTGGATTATTTATAGTTTTCATAAGAGCATAAAAAATGAGGAACACTGCAGGAGGCCTGTTGGCCCATACTAGGCAGGTCCTTTACAATTCATCCCACTAACAAAACATTTGCCCAACCCAATTTTCAATGCCACCCAAGAAATAAGCTCTGATGTGAAAGTCCCACTCAAATCCAACCCCTCCCACTCATGTACTTATCCAACCTAAATTTGAAACTACCCAAAGTCCCAGCCTCAATAACCCAACTAGGTAGACTGTTCCACTCATCAACTACCCTATTTCCAAACCAATACTTTCCTATGCCTTTCAAATCTAAACTTACAATTTAAATCCTTTACGCGGGTTCCCCTTTGGAGCGACTCCTAAAACCCTTATTAAAACCCCCCTTTTTTAACCCTTTGACTGTTTCCGATTTAAATAGTCTTACGACCAATTTTCTGACGATTATACGCATAAATTCAGCGCTTAAAAATAAGCGGGAAAAAAGCGGTGGGGCCCACTGTGAGAGAATGGGTCCCGGGTCATAGCACCATATAAAAAAAATCGGGAGCCATTGGGCATTGGGGAATGCCATTTCAGTTTCCTTTTTCAGCAGTCTAGCTAAGAAATATGGATTCCCACAAATCGGGGACCTTCCCTTCCCAAGTGATGCTCAACCAGAGGGGAATGTCAGTAAAGATAAATTTCATGTTTTTGGAGGAGTTTAGACCAAAACAATGGAGGAGGGGAGGGGGGGAGGAGGAGGAGGAGGGGGGAGGAGGGGAGGAAGGGGAGGAGGAGGAGGAGAAGAGGGGAGGAGGAAGGAAAAAAGATGAATAATATTGTTCCCTTTGAAGCAAGGAAAAAAAAATCCCCCCCAATGACGTGAAAAAGGGAGATAACCGATAAAGCTGACTTTGAAACGTAAACGGGGGTAAAGCTGATAAGGGAAATATTACATGACCACGCCCCTCCCTTTTTTTTTTGCTGGTACCAAACATTTCTGCTGTCTTTTTGTCTGTCGTCAAGCCCCCCTGCTGTCCAACTACTCTCTGTCTCAAGAGAGCCACAAGACGGTCTCACGTTTCCCTCACATTTTCAAGCGGTATGCATTTTGCCCTGGTTTCTTGGTTATCCAGGAAAATTTCACATGTATACTTGTATTTTTGTGTCCTGTGAGACAGAGAAGAAACAGATAAAAGAAACAGATTTTAAAGATATAGAATAGGGAGAAAAATAATTAGTAGAATGGAGGAGGGGGAACAGCATCCAACCCCCTTGTTTTTGACAGGGGGGAGGGGAGTGATAATGAACAATATGTCACTTTTAACGCTGCCGACTTCCCGACTCAAAAAAATTATAAAACCACACACTCGCACACAAAAAGGAGGAGGGGAAAGGAAAGGGGGAAAGGAGGAAAGAAGAGAGGAGAAGGGGGAGAAGGAGGGGGGAGGAGAAAGGAGAGAAGGGGAGGAAAGGAGAGGGGGGAGGAGGGGGGGAGGAGGGGGAGAAGGAAAGGGAAAGGGGAGAAGGAAAGGGAAGGGGGGAAAGGAAAGGGAGAAGGAGAAGGGGGAGGAGGAAAGAGGAGGGGAAGGGGGGGAGAAGGGGGGGGGGGAGGAAAGGAGGAGGAGGAGAAGAAGAGGAAAAGGGGAAGGAGGAGGAGAAGGGGGTGGAGGATGATTGTTTGTTTTTTTTTTTGTAAAAAAAGTTTTGTAAACAAATATTGATAATTATTTTGTGGCTTATTGGTTTGTATACAACGAGTGTAATATGTACATTGCACCCTTTCTTTGGTCTCATAGGCCACTAAATTATTGAAAAAATAAAATAGGAAAAAAAACAAAAAACCCTTTAATTACAAATAAACTAAAATTTACCGGGTGAGTGGCAGTCGCCGCTGTTGCCATACGCGGCTCATTTTCTACAAACTTCACGGCTCTATATCTCGGTAAGTACCGATGGCAAAAAAAATTTTTTTGGACTAAAACACTCAGAAAAATAATCTTAACATTTTCATAAGAAAAAATAGTTTTTTTTTTTTTTAATATTTGGCGACATAGAATGACAGTTTCAGAGAGGGGCCTGAAACAGTCAAAGGGTTAATACCTATCTTCCACTTATACACTTCGATCAGGTCTCCCCTCATTCTTCGTCTAACAAGTGAATGTAACTTAAGAGACTTCAATCGTTCTTCATAAGGAAGATTTCTAATGCTATGTATTAATTTAGTCATCCTACGCTGAATGTTTTCTAACGAATTTATGTCCATTCTGTAATGTGGAGACCAGAACTGAGCTGCATAATCTAGGTGAGGCCTTACTAATGATGTATAAAGCTGCAGTATGACCTCTGAACTTCTGTTGCTTACACTTCTTGATATAAATCCCAGTAATCTATTTGCCTTATTACGTACCTTAGGCATGCTGTCTTGGTTTAAGGGTTGCTGCTCACCATAACCCCCAAGTCCTTTTCGCAATCTGTATGGTAAGTTCTACATCATTTAACTTATAAGTACTAGGGTTATGGGCACTCCCAAGTTTCAGAACCTTGCATTTATCTACATTGAACTGCATCTGCCACTTTTCTGACCAAGAATAGAGTTTGTTTAAATCCTCCTGAAGTTCCATAACATCTACGTTTGAATCAATTATCCTACCTATCTTTGTGTCATCAGCGAATTTGCTCATATCACTAGTAATTCCCTCGTCAAAAATCATTGATATATATTATAAACAACAACGGGCCCAAGACTGATCCCTGTGGAACGCCACTTGTTACAGATCCCCACTCGGATTTAACCCCATTTATGGACGCTCTCTGCTTCCTGTCAGTGAGCCATGACTCGATCCACGAGAGCACTTTTCCCCCAATGCCATGAGCTGCCACTTTCTTTAACAGTCTATGGTGTGGAACTCTATCAAAAGCCTTACTAAAATCTAAGTAAATAATATCAAATTCTTTATCGTGGTCAACAGCCTCAAAAGCTTTACTGAAGAAAGTTAATAAATTAGTTAGACAGACAAGACCAGCCTCTTGTGAATCCATGCTGAGTATCATTAATCAAGCTATGCTTATCGAGATGGCTTCTTATAATCTCAGCTATAGTTGAATCTAGTATTTGCCTACAATTGAGGTCAGGCTTATTGGGCGGTAATTTGACGGTAACGACTTGGCCCCTGTTTTAAAAATAGGAATTACATTAGCCATCTTCCACATATCAGACACTACACCTGTTTGAAGAGATAAATTAAAAATATTAGTTAATGGTTCACAGAGTTCCATTTTGCATTCCTTAAGAACCCTTGAAAAAACCTCATCAGGACCCGGCGACTTATTTTGCTTCAGTCTGTCTATCTGCTTCACAACCATTTCACTAGTGACTGTGATGTTACATAATTTATCTTCTTCTAGCCCACTATAAAAATTAATTTCTGGAATATTGTTAGTGTCCTCCTGTGTAAAAACTGAGAGAAAATAATTATTAAAAATCGAGCACATTTCATTCTCTTTGTCAGTAAGGTGCCCATAGTTATTTCTAAGGGGACCTATCTTATCTCTAACTTTTGTTCTATAGACCTGGAAAAAACTTTTTGGGTTAGTTTTAGAATCCCTAGGAACTTTAATTTCATAGTCCCTTTTAGCTTTTCTTATCCCCTTTTTAATGTCCCTCTTAATGTCAATATACTGATTCATAAGATGACCCTCACCTCTTTTGATACGCCTATAAATTCCTTTCTTATGCCCTAGTAGATATTTGAGCCTATTATTCATCCATTTTGGGTCATTTCTAGTTGATCTAATTTCTTTATATGGGATAAACGTTCTTTGAGCAGCATGTATAGTGTTCAGAAAACTGTCATATTGATATCTCACTTCGTTACCCCAGTCAACAGATGATAAGTGTTCTCTAAGCCCATCGTAATCTGCTAAGCGAAAATCTGGGACTGTTACTGAGTTATCGCTACTATCGTACTTCCATTCCATTTTATGTCTTCCATTCTATAAAATGAGACCAGGAAAACTAGAGTACAGTGCAAAGTCGCTGTTTTAATCCAAAAACACGGTAAAAGTTTTTTTTTTCTCATTACGCACAGTGTGCTGTAGGATTTTTTTTTTATACTGCGCACACTGACCACATAGACCCATTCTTTCATATGTAGGCCTACCAGCTTTCTCTCACTAGATTTGATGGCGCTAGAATTTATGCGTACTAGTACGTCAAAAACCCCTGCTTGTAAGCCGTACTAGTACTTCCAAAACCCCGAAAGGGTTAATGCCACTAGGACCAGCTTTAGAGTCACTGGAGTCCTGTCTCACAAAATAACTGTCCAGAGAGCTCTGTTTCTGGCATCTCTTTAACACTTCCCTAAAACGGCCCAAGACTTTGTCACTGTACATGTTTCCAACATGGCTTGCAACAGCCTTGTCAGGGTGATGTTTCTCCACAAATCTTTCCATCTTACCACACATTGCGAAAATTCCTTAATTTCTGAAGAAGGCACCTTCTTCCATCTCTCTTCCTCCTCCTCTGCAGCAAGATTCCGAGCTGCAATCTGTTTGCTGTTTCTGCTGAAGCTCTTGCAGCTCCTCAGTGGTGAGCTCTCGTTGTGGTCTTCCCACCAACTCTTCCACATCCTCCAAACTCACATCCAAACCCCATGGAACTCCCCAGTGCCACAATAATTTAACAACAGACATAGGCTTATCAGGGGCAGTCCCAAACTCTTCAAAATCCCTTTTGTCGACACAGTCGGCCACATTTTTTTCTTCAAGCAAGTTCAAAGTCTGGGATCACTCCCTCCCAAGCCATACCTATAAGGCTTATGCAATGGAGGATACTGAAGTGTTCTCTCCAAAAATCTCTTAGGGTCAAGTGAGTGTCTGTAGTTCACATTAAAAACACCTTTCAAACATTGCTTTGGTGTAGAGTTTTTTAAAGTTTGCAATGACCTGCTGGTCCATGGGCTGGAGGAGAGCAATTATCCATTCCTGACACCCCCGAAAGTATTAAAAAAAAAAATTTTTAACATGAAATATACATGTAGTACATAAACAACACAATGGGAAATGATGAATGAAACCATTAACAGCATAACACTTACCTTTATTGGAGATTCTTCTTAGTGTATGGGAGACTGGAGGAGAGAGAGTGGATTTGTTTATAGTTTGGAAGGGAATCCCCTTCCATCAACACCTCAGGTACCATTTGTTTTTTCCGGGGGGTTGCTTCTCTTCCTGTTTCTTAATGCCACTGGGACCACCTTGAGAGTCACTGGAGTCCTGTCTCATAAAATAACTAGAGAGAGCTCTGTTTTCTGGCGTCTCTTTAACACTTCCCTAAAATGGCCTAAGACTTTGTCACTGTACATGTTGCCAACCTGGCCTTCCCAACAACCTTTTTGGGGTGATGTTTCTCCATAAAGCTTTCCATCTTACCCCCCCAATAGTAAAAATCTCTTTAATTTCTGAAGAAGGCACCTTCTTCCATTCTCTTTTTCCCCTCCTCTGCAGCAAGATTCTGAGCTGCGATGTGTTGCTCTTCCTGCTGAAGCTCTTGTAGCTCCTCAGGGGTGAGCTCTTCATTGTGGTCTTCCACCAATTCTTCCACATCCCCCAAAACTCAAAATCCAACCCCATGGAACTCCCAGTGCCAAAATTGATTTTAAACAGACATAGGCTCATTAGGGTCAGTCGCAAATCCTTCAAAACCCCTCTTGTTGACAAAATTTCGGGCCCACAATTTTCTCCGGGCCCGAGTTAAAAGGGTCCTGGTAGTTACTCCCTCCCAAGCCATACCTAAAAGGGTTATGCAGTGGAGGATGCTGAAGTGTTCTCTCCAAAATTCCCTTAGAGTCAAGTGAGTGTCTGTGGTCACAGTCAACACCTGTGAAACATTGCTTTTGTTTTAGAGTTTTTTAAAGTTTGGAATAACCTGCTGGTCCATGGGTTGGAGGAGAGGAGTGGTATTTGGGGGCAAGAACTTTACTGTGATGAACCCAACTCTCGAAAATTAGGTCATCCAAGTTTGGAGGATGGGGGCAGGTGCATTGTCCATTACTAGCATGCTCTTGAGATCCAATTTCTTTTTCCAGAGATACCCTTCACACTAGGGCCAAACACTTCATTGAACCACTCGACGAAAATTTCCTCGTGACCCATGCCTTACTATTAGATTTCCAAAACACACAAAAATTTACTCTTCATAACATTGTTTTTCCTGAACACACTGGGAAATTTTCAGAAGGTACACTAGTAATGGCTTCACTTTGAAATCCCCACTAGCATTAGCGCAGAACATTAGCGTCAGCCTGTCTTTCATAGGCTTATGTCCTGGCATTGCCTTTTCCTCTTGTGTAATGAAGTCCTCTTTGGCATTTTCTTCCAAAAGGGGACCTGTTTCGTCACAATTGAACACTTGTTCAGGTTTCAGTCCTTCAGCCTCTATGTACTCCTGGGAAATTTAAAGCACATATTTTTCAGCTGCCTTGTGGTCCGAACTGGCAGCTTCACCATGCCTTAAACCCCACTGTTGTATGCCAGTATGGTTCTTAAAACTCTCAAACCAGCCTTTGCTGGCCTTAAATTCCACCACTTCACCACTATTTGCAGGCAATTTCTTTACCAAAATTTTTGTGATGAATGGTTTGAAAAACTGACAAGTTGAAGATTGAGACACTATGCAACATAAGGGAAATGTTGCATAGTGTCTCAATCTTCAACTTAAACCAAAACTTCATGCAACTGCCTACCTTTTCACAAATAAACGAAGTCATAAGAGTATCTCCTGCTAATTGTTTCTCATTTATCCACACCAAAATAACTTCTCAACCTCTTCCCCGTACTGGTGATCTCATTTTTGTCAGCATAGTTACTCCCTTTGCAACAACAGCATCCTTTATTTCATTTTTCTTGGCCACTATGGAACATAAGGTTTTTGTAGGGTTTCTTTTTACATCCTGGACAGTTCGGCCACACTTGTACTACTTTCATATGTCAATGATGGTTTTTTTTTAAATTCAATCGTTTTTTCTCACCTTCTTTACCACAGGCTTGGCACTAGGAGCTTTCTTTGGAGCCATGGGAGCTTATTTATTACTTGCAAAACACTAAAATAAATTTGGAATATTATGAAAATTTCGCTGGAGCACGCGAGGGGGCCTTCGCTCACTGGTAAACAATGCCAGACTGGCTGCCGCCCCTGGCCCACGCCGTGTGTACGTGTCCCGGACGAACTACGACTCGCGAGTCAACCTATGAAAAGCGAGTCCATGTTTATTAAAGAAAATATCCCTAAAGATTGGCGAATTTTACGATTGCCGGAACTACGAAAAGTGGGGGACCACTGTACATCTTGCCTAGAAAGGGAGTGGGCCCAAAGAATGGATGTCTAGGGCAATTGGTATAAATTGCTGGCTAGACAGGTACTGCAAGGAACTTGCAATCCCATTCATTGATAACTTGGACCTATTCTTTGGCAAAGTGTTGTTCCCACTTGTCACTGTACACCACTAAGTCGCCAAGGTAGGCTTCTATTCCGTCTAAGTTGTGGGTCAACTCTTTCATTATAAGTTGGAATGAAGAAGCCGTGTTACATAGGCCGAAGGGGGTGAAGAGATAGTTAAACACTCCATCTTGAACAGTAAAAGCAGATATTTCTTAAGCACGTTGAGTAAGCGGGACTTGATAATAGCCTCGTAAGAGATCTAAACGGCTGGCAAACTGAGCTCCTGACACACGGTCAAAAAGGTCGTCAATGTAAGATAGGAGATAACCATCAGGCAAGGCGACAGAGTTCACTTTCTTGTAATCAGTGCACATCCTGAAACTACCGTCAGGTTTAGGCACTAAAATACATGGAGATGCCCATGGACTTTTACTGCACTCAATAAGTCCATGAAATAACAGAAATCAGCTTCTTCTCTCAATGCTTTATGCTTCATTGGACTCATCCTATATAGCGATTGCTTAATGGCTGATGCTCCCTGTACATCAATGTCATGTACACCCAGAGTACAATGTTTAGGAACATCACTGAACAATTCAGGGTACTGCAAAAATCATGTTTTAATATCACCAACTTTATCAATCCCAAGATTACTAAGAAAATTGTCTAGTGATTGTAGAGTCACTGAATTTTCTAAACGCACCTCTATACCTCTAGAGATGTCAGGCAGACTGATGTTTTCTTCCTCTGTCCTAGGAAGAATAGATGTAGTAGGTAGAGGACTAGCGTAGTATGTCTTGAGCTGGTTAACATGGTACACATGATTTGATTTCTTCTTCCCAGGCGTACGTACTAAATTTTACATCGCAAAGTTTTTCACTACTTCCAGGGGACCATCATACCTGGCTTGTAGAGCATGACCTGGTACTAATTTCTGAGCCATCACCTTATCTCCTGCTTTAAAAGAGAGAGAGACAGCACACTTGTCATAATGTTGCTTCATTCTAGCTTGGGCTGAAACTAGGTTTTTCGAAGCTAGCTCTGTAGCAGCTGTCAAATGTTGCTGCATTAATGAAGGTGATGTGCTCAATGATGGATTTGATTTTCCTGTCCACAGTCTTTTAACACAGTGAGAGGACCACGCACTTGGTGTCCGAATATTAACTCAAATGGACAAACCCGAGACTTTCTTGCTCACTTTCTCTCATAGGTTCAATCCCGGCCGGGTATCTTTTGGGATAGTAACAATTATCGAGATCCTTTGCTTCACTCTCAGTAACTGCTATGTATCTCAGTCTTTCCAGTAAACTGATCAGCAAACTGATCCTTGATTAAATCATTATGAGTTAGAAATTAATGTCAGTTGTGTCCTGACTAGGTTGATGACAGGGGGGAGTCAGTTTTAAAAGATCCTGGGCGCAGAGCATCACTAAACAACAAATTCAAGCCCAAAATCATTGTCATTCACTAACTCAAAAGGAGACAAGGATGGTTGTTTTATCTTTAACATAGCTCTAGTAATTGTGCTGAGAGGAAATAGGCTTCTCTCTACAAGCTTCAATGGCATAATTATCATCATGGTATTATCAATCACAAGTGGTTCCTTACATAACCAGCAAAGAAGGAATCGTTCCCTATCAACAAGTTCCACTGACCTGATGGGAAATACACCACGGTATACCCACTGAAAATATAATCAGTATAATAGCTTGTTTCAATGTATTGTGTAGAGGTACTTTTATAACAGTCCCATCATAGGCTTCTAACAATACATCTATCTTGCAATAGGTATCATCAGTTATGGGCAGTAAATCTTCTCTCAATAAAAATGAGATATGCTGCCAGTGTCTCTGAAAGGGAATTATCTCAGATATGATTCGTCAAGTCCTACTTTACCTCTTGATATGTAAGGACTCATCGCTGAATGAATCTTTTCGTCAGATACACTTCTGACACTAGTCATCTGTTCTGAGTAATATTATCTAAAACAGTGGGATTAGAGGTATTACTAGGATTTAGTAAACCTTGTTGCACAGAAGAGGATTTCGACTTGTGTGGGGGCACCAGCCACATGACCGCTTCTCGTATCTCTTTCTAACTTACAGCACTACTCTCCAGCATGTCCTTTTCTGTTACAATAGGTACATTTAACTTTCTTTCTCTTTCGATAATCAGATTTCTGTCTAACCAACAAAAGACAAGATTCGGGATTGAGAGATTTCCTGGTAAAGGAAATAAGTCACTCTGTCTGATTTTTTTGGGTTATCCGGGTTCTTACCAAGCTGCATGTATAAAATTCTATGTAACGTATTTTTGAACCTGAATAAATTTCCCTTACTTTCTACCTTTCTAATTACGTAGCAGGTATACCAGGCCGCACGATCACTGTTTAGGGTTCCAACTTTTAGGGAAAAATTTTAGTTACCTTGTTTCTCTTTTGTTTATACATACAAGTTTGTGAGAAATCTCGAAAATTGTCTGCAATGCTGCATTTCCAGAATATCCTAGGTATAATTTTATCAATTTCTTGTAGTCAGAAACCAGTTTTTAAAAACTTCGGAAAAATAACTAACCAACGTCAAAATTATTGCACTAGTGGCTCTGCACCACCGCCAAAATGCAACTTTTTTCCACTAGCAACCTCCTACACAAGTTTGATCTTGTCGCATTGTAACGTACAAAACACATTTTAACTTACAGGTGACAAGTTAAAACTTTTGAAATTTCCTTGACAGTGTCATAATAATGTACTTGGCAAATGGGAAAACAGCATAAAGTTTGAGCTCTTCCTGCAAAGCTGTGTGCAACAAGGAGTCCATACTTATTGGGCCCTTCATACACATGCCGGTTCTCAAACACACAAAAAAGGGTCAAATTACTCTCAAAAGACTTTGGGGAAACCCTTAGGGACTTATGCACATTAAATATGTCCGTGTTTCTTTCAAAAAGGACATTTTTCTCTGGAAATCTTCTGTGGAGAAATTTTTTTTCCAGGGGGGGATATCCCCCCTTCGCCCTTCACCCCTTCAGCTCTGAGGGGCCCACCCTCTCAAAGGGGCAAGCGTCTTGTTTCTGCTACAGTGATAATTGATCACAGGCCGAAAGAGTAAAGCGCGGGTCAAGCGACGTTTCTCCTTTCATCCAGTTTTGCAGAGTGTTTTTAATAAGAGACAGTACATCTCTACTTTACAGGGCAATTAAGGGAAAACCTGCTCCCACTTTTTTACCATAGTAAAAAAGTGGACATTGTTTCTATGCTTTAAAACAGCAAAAATCAAACATTCTGTTTTGCTTTATCGAGGGAAATGGGAAGGGAAAAAAAACGTACTAGTCAGCTTTTTTTTTTGTGTGGGGAGTAAGGCGTGGGGCACGTGGCTCTTTAAAATTACTTTTGACTCTACTGAGAGTACACTGACCCAGGGAAAACCCAAAAAAGAACGACTGTGCGTTTTTGTGAACAAATAAACTCATAAAACACAATAAACACTTTAAAAGAAGTGGATCAGCTTCTTTAGTGAAATTGTGAACAAAAAAGACAAATCT
>NC_069473.1:1443861-1451361 GCF_026875155.1 Cherax quadricarinatus
ATATCATTACCACCAAATTAACCTATTTAGATTTTTTAAAACCCAATCGTGATTGATTTATACTAACCTATCGTGATTGATTTATATTAACCTATCGTGATTGATTTATATTAACCTATCGTGATTGATTTATACTAACCTATCGTGATTGATTTATATTAACCTATCGTGATTGATTTATATTAACCTATCGTGATTGATTTATACTAACCTATCGTGATTGATTTATATTAACCTATCGTGATTGATTTATATTAACCTATCGTGATTGATTTATACTAACCTATCGTGATTGATTTATGCTTTAATGAGCATTATTTAATATCAAGAATCTCATTCCAATTGTTATGAGAACTTGTTTCCACTATTATAAAGTCTCATTTTCTGGTTCTTTTGCTGCATTAGTTGACTAATTTATCCCAGTTATTAACACTTGCTGACGTTCTATGATACAGTCTACCTCACATCTGGATGAGGTGACTCTCATATTTACTCTTAAATCTTTTATTATAATTCGTTTATCTGCTAAGAGGAGGAGAGAGTAATTGTGGTAGAACTTTGTCTTGAGCTGCAGAACTTTTGTTTTGTTTAGTGAATTTCTATCACTACTGTCACCACTTCCTGCTTTTGTTCCTCCACACTTTGTCCCATCCCTGTTCTCCTCTCCTATGTGATTTCCTTAACTTTGTGTGTTAGTGTGACTAGTTAATGGTCCAAGTCGAACCGAGAGATCTCTTAAAGTTTCTCCTATGTGCGAGTTTTATGTATAGTGTTTACTGCATCTCTTTGTGATATGCTTATAAAAATATTGATTATCTATTTCCCTACTTTTCCTATCATACATATTGACCCCCTATTAAACTATTATTCTAAAGATGCATTTATCCAATGCTTTTTACGATACCTGGATTCACAACATTATTGTTCAAGGCCTCCTGGCTTCCCTGGTACAACATGAAGTTTTAATACGACTCATTTTCCATCGACAATCTCAGGAATTGTTGTTACACTTTCACCCACTAATTGTTCGACTCTATAGACACTTGTTAGGTAAGACACATATGCAACAGTTAGACAACTTTATTCCGAAACGTTTCGCCTACACAGTAGGCTTCTTCAGTCGAATACAGAAAGTAGGCAGGAACAGTAGAGATGTGAAGACGATGTAATCAGTCCATCACCCTTAAAGTCGTAGAATTTGAGGTTGTCAGTCCCTCGGCCTGGAGAAGTTCAGTTCCATAGTCAGGAACTGTTGCATATGTGTCTTACCTAACAACCTGTCGGTATTGTATACCATTTTGATGTTCATCTATAGACACTTTGTGGCATGCTAAGTGTACGTTACATTTTATTTGGCGTATTTAACACTGGTATAAGTATGACCTCCGGATCAGCGAACCAGATGCTTAGTGCCTTTGCACTTCCTGACATCGTCTGCTGCCACTCAACTGCCACACCCTTCGAGCCCCGTAGAGCGGGATTAGTAGCAGTCCGATGTTTTAACTTCTCCCTACGAGTCTCGTGAAGGCGGGGAATGGGGCTAGGACAAGGGAGGACAATTGACCCTAGGTGATTGAAGAGGTACAAACACCTCTTCCCATGGAAGAGATTAGCCAAGATTCTCCCTCGATAGGAAGTCTAAAGTCGGGTCACCAAGTGAAGAAAACCCGGACGCAGACATTGCCGGTAAACCTCATACCACTAAAACCCCTTGTTATGCTAGCACCTTGGATCAACCCAGTCAATCACAAGGAAACCCTTCAAAGTTGTGAAGTAATGTTGGACCCTCGAGAATCAACACTGACAGACTTCTGTTAATGTTGGTAGAATTGTCGACAATATGTTAGGTAAAAAGGACACAGGTGCAACTAATGTGACATTTTATTGTGGCAACGTTTTGCTCTCCAGGAGCTTTGTCAAGGCCTTTCCCGCCTTGACAAAGCTCCTGGAGAGCGAAACGTTGGATGCAGTTTGATGAAGGAAAATATAGGTACTGACCAAAGTCTTTTGCTCTTTCCTCGTTTCTACCTTGGTTATTGTGCTACAACCAGGTGTGCAGGCCATTAGATAACACCCGTGTTCGTAACAGAAGCAATGTACCATACTTAATCATAGTTTTTCTTAATTGTATAAATTTATATTTTTAATGAATGTATATAATATCGCGCCCATACACCATAGAAAGTTTATTCATAATTGGTTGATAACCTGGAGTTTACCTGGAGCGGGTTTCGGGGGTCAAGGCCCCCGCGGCTCCGTCTGACACCAGGCCTCGTTGTGGATCAGGGTCTGATCAACCAGGCTGTTACAGCCCGGTTGGTCAGGTACTGACCTTTGGTGCGTGTCCGGCGCCTTCTAGAAGACAGCCAGGGATCTATTGGTAATCCTTCTTATGTATGCTGGGGGGTAGTTGAACAGTCTTGTGCCCCGGACACTTAATGTGTTGTCTCTTAGTGTACACGTCCCCCCCCCCCTGTTTCTCATTGAGGAAATGTTGCATCTCCTTCCGCGTCTTTTGCTTTCGTTCCCAGTAATTTAGGAGCTTTATCGTACTTATGTGCACCGTGAAAGTTCTCTCTACATTCTCCAGGTCAGCAATTTCGCCAGCCTTGAAGGTGGCAGTTAGTGAAGAGCAATATTCCAGCCTAGAGAGAACAAGCGATTTGAAGAGAATCATCATGGGCTTGGCGTCACTAGTTTTGAAGGTTCTCATTATCCATCTTATCACTTTCCTAGCAGCTGTGGTAGATGCATTGTTGTGTTCTTTGAAAGTGCGATATCATGACATTATCACTCCCAGATCTTTCACATTACTTTTTCGCTCTTTTGCGTGGTTAGAATTTGTTTTATACTCTGAAGAAGTTTTAATTTTCTCATGTTTTCGATATCTGAGTAGTTGAAATTTCTCTTCATTAAACTTCATATCGTTTTTTGCGGCCCATTTAAAGATTTGGATTATGTCCGCTTGGAGTCTTGCAGTGTCTTCGATGGAGGTCATTGTCATATAGGCAGCGGCAGCGGCAACAGGAACCTTGTCCTCTATTTTTACTTCTACCTGAGGTTCCCAGCAGCCCAGTGATGACCTAATCAAGACCCACATAACACTAACATGTGTGGATACCCAGAATGATATAAATCAACTGCAGAAATCACCCAAAAGTTCACAAATTACCAACTAATAGGACTCGTACTACCACCTCCTACCCCGCTGCCACTGAAGTGATACTCCACAACATTCACCCATCGCCTACTATTCACGCGAAGCCACAGCCAATGGACAAGGATCAGAGCAATAAAAGAAGATCCAGTAACCAGCTAAGGACTCCTAACATCAAAGGTGAGAGCAGTAAAAACACGAGGAAAACTTGTGGTACTGCCAGCCAGGACACAACCCTCATCACCCACCGGCACCACCACAACACACGACAGACAACAACAAACATGGCCGCCGTCACAGTCCAAGATAACTCCTTCCCAGTATTTGATGCCAAGAAGATCACCGACCCAGAAATAGCTAAACTCTTTACGATTCAGAACCAAACGATCACCAAACTAACTCAAGAAATGCAGGAACTAAAAGCTAGCAATGCAGATTACCTCAACAAGATCACTGCTCTAGAACATAAACTAGACACTCTGGAACAACAAAGCAACACTCACACCCAGTCCCTAGACACCATCAACACTCTAAAAGACCAAGTCACCCTACTTACTACCAACATTACAGAGGAAAGATCAAGAGTGGACCAACAACTTGCCAATGTCATAACCAACTTCCAAGACTATAAAGACCAACAGCAGCTATCTGACGCTGTTGTAGTTAACAGCAAACATCTCCCACCCACAGTCACCCAAGAGACCTGCATGGAGACCACCCTACAGCTTATCAAGGACCACCTTCGCCTTAACATACGTAGTGACGACCTAAAGGATTGCAAACTGATGGGCTACCAAGCAGGTAAAAAAAAACAGTGCTGTTAAAATTCCAAACTAGCCTACAAAGAAACAACCTACTAAAAGCATCTATTTCTATGAAAACTGATGTTTACGTCAATGAGTGCCTTACCAAAATAAGACAAAACCTTCTTTATCGGCTAAGAAAATTACGCTATGCCCAAAAAATCCACCAGTGCTTTGTGAGGGATGGAAAAATCGCAGTTAGGAAACAGCCCACTGGGAAGAGATACTTCATCTCTACAGAACATGACCTTAAAACATTCCTAAGTGAGGCTGGACTAACAGAATCAGAGTAAAGTGCAGATAATACCCATAGTCCACAGTTAGTGTTATATTGTCATAAATTTGTGCCCCCCTAAAATTCTAATACCCCAACTACTTTTGATTGTCATTGTTGTACTCAACGACCATTCTACCTCATAGTCTTAATTGTGTTTAATATCTACAGAATCTATCTCCTTTTTTTACAACTTACCGCATCACTGTTCCATCTTATTTTATTATAAACTAGCCATAACTTGTCCTCAATAATTCTACCTCACTTTAAGAAATACTCAATTGCCCAATTTTATTCTAAAATCCCTATTATTGCCCAATTTTGCTTTAAACTATATTGATCAAACTTATTGTAAACTTCTTTTATTGACCATTTTATTCTATACTTTTTTAAACTAGTATTTTCAACTACAACTCTTATACTATCCTGTCTACCATCTTGCTAGCATATTATAACCAAGTCATTGCCATTTTTATTTTTATCATTTTTTTTATTATTATTCTTTTGCTACCTTAACTTGTGTATTTTATCCTGTCAATTTAAATCTAGTTATACTCTAATTCTTTTAAACAACTTATATAAGACCTTAGTGCAATTACAATTGAGAGTCTTGTGCCTTTTTTATATTATTAGATTAAACTCAGTTGTACTATAGTCAATACCAAATTCATTATATTAGACCATATTGCAATTATTAGTGAGAGACTGGTGCTATTTTTAATTTGTATTTTTATATTATTAGATTAAATCTAGTTGTACTATAGCTCATTCTAGCTCAAAACATAGACTCCACAAAAGTCATTATATTAGACCTTAGTGCAATTACAAGTGAGAGTCTTGTTCTATTTTAAATTTGTATTTTTATATTTACTAGTTTATACCTAGTTGTACTTTAGTTCATTCCAGCACAACACATAGACAACATCAACTTCATTATGTGTAGTAGTGACTATACTCTATATGACCAAAATACTCTAGCTATATACTTATCCAAGCTTCCCACCACTACAGATATCAGTACTAGAACTCAACACATAACTCAGGATATAAATAACCATAATTTAAACCTAGAAGATGATTGATCACGTTGACCCTGATCTAAACCTCCATAATCTGACACCCAATCAAAACCCATTGGAAAGTAACTGCCTTTATTACACAGCATCACAAGCCAGCACTATCCTAAACAATGCTAAAAGTCTATCAGTACTTAACTACAACATCAGGTCCTTAAGCAAACACTATGATGACCTCCTGGCACTCCTTGAATCACTAAAGACACCCTTCTCCTGCATTATTCTTACTGAGACCTGGCTTAAGCAGGACACAATAGATATCTACCCTCTACCAGGATACACAGCAATTCACAACTGCAGACCATACCAAGTTGGGGGTGGTATTGCAATCTATTACTCTAACCAATTATCTTGTATTAGCACCACTTGCTTTAGTGATGAATATGGGGAATACATTTTTGCTAATTTTACTGTAAAAAACCTTAAGACACCTATAACAATCGGTACCATTTACCGGATACCTCACACAAACATCCCAAATTTCAGTGAGAAATTAAAGTCTCTAATAACAAACAGACAAATGAATAAGCACCACCTTCTCTTAGCTGGAGACTTCAACATCAACCTTGACTTACTAGGTGATCAGCCTGTAACTGATTTCATCAACAATATGAACAACACACTTCTCACACCAACAATAACTAAACCAACCAGGCTCACTGAGACAAGTGCAACCATAATAGACCACATATGGACCAATATACTAGCCCCCCTTAAATCAGGGATAACCACAGATAGCACTACAGACCACTACCCTACCTTCCTCCTGACAAACATTAATAAACCACCACTTGAATACAACAAAGTCTCATTTAGACTCCATGACGAGGCCTCAATAAGGAAGTTCACAGCTGACCTAGAGATTGTTGAACTGGCCTACAGAATTCTCCAAGGCCAATGGTATTGATGACTGGACAGACATTTTTCTTAACAAATTACTTAGACTATACAACAAACATTGTCCTATAAAAACGAAACAGATCACAAACAAACGGCTTGGTTGCCCATGGCTAACCAGCACCATTCTGAAATTCCATTGACAAGAAACACCAATATGAAAAGCAATATAGACAGGGCTTAATACACAAAGATATTCTTAAACACTATTTCATCAGTTTCTCCCCAAAGTAATAAAGAAAGCCAAACAACTATACTACTCCAGTAGATTCACAAACACTAGAGGAGATATAAAAAAGACCTGGAAAACACTCTCTCAGATTCTAGGGACCCACAAACTGAAAAAAAACAAGAATATTGTCCTAACTAAACCTAATGAAACACCACTACATCCCACTGACACAGCTAGCAAGATAAACGACTTCTTTTCAACCATAGGATCTAATCTCGCCAATAAAATCCCACATACCAATGCCCATGCAGGGGACTACCTAGATGGGAATTTCCCAAATTCCTTCTATCTTGCACCAACTGAGCCCTCGGAAGTCACCGAGATTATAAAGTCACTTAAAAACAACTCAGGGAATCTGTCTAATGTCCCACCATTACTGTACAAGCGAGCGGCCCATTTCCTTTCGCATGCTATTTCATTACTTTTTAATAAGTCACTAGAAACTAGCACCTTCCCGAAACTACTCAAGATGGCGAGGGTTACACCAATACATAAAGGTGGTGACCCTACAGACTTAAACAACTATAGGCCAATATCAAACTTACCATTGCTATCCAAAATCTTTGAGAAACTCGTGCACAGGAGACTATATTCATTTATAACAGCACAAAACATACTCAACCCCTGCCAGTTTGGATTTAGGAAAAATAAAAGCACTAATGATGCAATCATAAAAATGCTAGATCTGCTTTACACAGCATTGGAAAATAAGGAATATCCACTAGGAATTTTTATTGACCTAAGAAAAGCTTTTGACACAGTAGACCACGACATTCTACTCCACAAACTTGACCATTACGGTATAAGAAGCCATGCGCTTGCTTATTTCAAATCTTACTTTACTAATAGGTATCAGTATGTTACCATTAAAGACACAGCATCAACAACACAGCCACTTGATACTGGAGTTCCGCAGGGAAGTGTCCTTGGTCCCCTGCTCTTCCTCATATACATCAATGATCTTCCAAACGTATCCCAACACCTGAAACCCATTCTCTTTGCTGACGACACGACTTATGTCATCTCTCACCCTAATCTTGCCACCCTCAACACCATTGTTA
>NC_069473.1:1456361-1486572 GCF_026875155.1 Cherax quadricarinatus
TAGACCCATTTCAAGAGCTATTTCCTGCATTTCTTTCTCCATTTCTATTTCTACTAAATACTCCAAACTTAGTGGTATGTGGTTGCCTGCACCTAGTCGTTCCCCGTAATTAATTTCAGTTACCCGGAGTATACCTGGATGGTTGAAGAACTGAGACACTTATGCAACAACATGGGAATCTTTACTGAAGAAACGTTTCGCCACACAGTGGCTTCATCAGTCCAATACAAAGCAGGAATGTATAAGGAGAGGAGGAGTTTGAGGTAATCAGTCCCTCAGCCCGGAATCGACTTCTGTGCCAGTGATCTGTCCCATTGAACCTCGTGCAGGAAATTCTTCATACCTCTGTAGTCTCCTGTCTTGTAGTTTGGCTTGGTTCGTCCTGCCCTTCCTGCTTCCTTCTCCACTTGTAACTCTTCTAGGAATTAACTGAGGTCAGTGGTCACGTGTGGTCATACCTGCCTAAGCTCTTGGGAGTTAGCGTGGGCTGTTACCAAGCACCATGGCTTGTTGTAGTGTTTTAGAATCTCAGGTTCAAGTGTTGAAGAAGGAGGTTCTACTCACTCAGGAGGAAAATATGAAGCTGAAGCTTCGCATAGATGAGTTTGGGAGCGAGTGTGAGAAGGATTTAGCTGGTAAGGAAGGAATGGTCACCAGCAGTGATAGTGGCAGCCGCTCTAAGTGGCAAGTGGTTCACAGTTCAGGAAGAAGGAAGATGAGGAGAGTTAATAGAGAAGATGTGAAGGTAGGAAATCGATTCTCTGTTCTCCAGGACGAGTGTACTTCAGTGGTTAGTGAGGTTGAAGGTGCCACTGATTCCCCTGCTAATCAAGGTAAGAATATTTTAATAGTAGGAGATTCTCAGGTAAGATATATGGACCGTGCATTTTGTAATTGAGACAGAAAGGTCAGACAGAGAGTGTGTCTTCCTGGAGCTGGTGTTGGGGACATAGTCAGCAGGTTGGATAATATTATGGCAGGTAATGGGAACAAGCCCATTATCTGTCTTAGTGCTGGGGGTAATGACATTGGGAAGGGCAGGAGAGAGGAGCTGCTGGATAAGTACAGGTCAGCAATAGTAGTTAGGTCTAAGGGAGGGATCCCAGTCATATGTAGCATCTTACCTAGAAAGGGAGTGGGCATTGAATGGATGTCTAGGGCAATTGGTATAAATTGCTGGCTAGACAGGTACTGCAAGGAACTTGCAATCCCGTTCATTGATAACTGGGACCTATTCTTTGGCAAACGTGATATGTATGCAAGGGATGGGGTTCATCTCTCTGGGAATGGAGTGGTTGCATTAGCCAATTCGATTGAGAGGTTGATGAGTTGTCTAGGAATTTAAACTGAAAAATTAAAAGGTATGGGGTTTTTGGGGGAAACAATCGGGCTGCAGATGGGGCAAAAAAACAGCAGTTTTTAAACCCGGAAAAAACCTCGGGGAAAAGGTTTTAAGTAAAAAAACAATATTAAAAAATAAAGTTGCTAGAAATGGCAAATAATTATCAACAAACAAAAGAGTGTAGAGGGCAACAAAAAAAAACTCCCTTAATTTTTAAACTATACAAATAGTGGGATCAAAGGGAAATAAGATAGTGAGCTAAAAATTACTTGCAAGTGCGGGTAATAAAAAATTTTGGTAAACAGAAAACCGGGTTTAAATTTAAAAGATAGAAAAATTTACTTCTGAATAAACCAAAAAAGGGTTATAAACTTTTCCCAAACACGATAGTCAACATGAAGGGGGGGGGGGGGGCGTTTTGAAAAAATTTTTTTTCAAGAAAATTTAAAAAGGTTGTTTGGATAATTTTCCCCCCCCGCCCCCCCCGGGGGGGTTTTGGGTTGGGGGGGGTTTCCGGGGGACGCGAAAAATTTAATTTTTTGGGGTGTGATTTATGGGCCCCAAAACCCTTGATAGGGGGGGCAGTAAGCGTTATGGGACAAAAACCAAAAGGCATCTAATATAAAAATTTTTGTGATAAGGGAGATTTTAACTTTAGTCAAAAAAATTTAAACAATTTAATACGGGAAAAACTTGAGTCTAGTGATTTTCCCTTGTTACGGTTCAGCCTCAGGATTGTTTTTAGAACGGGTTGTGACAGAACCAACAAGAGGAAAAAAAATCGTTTTGATTTGGGTTTTCCCAAAACAAAGATTCCCAATTTAAATAATTTTTAGATTAATGATAAGTTTGGGAAAATTAAACCAATAACTGCAATAAAATCTCGCCCAAAATTTTCCTTGGCCGATTTCTTTGGGCAAAAAAAAATTTCCGGGGGGGCAAAATTTGGGGGATGTCCAAACTACGGGTCAGGTGGGTATTTTGGTTTTTCCCAAATTAGACTTTTTTCGAGAAAGATTCTCGCCCCAGACAATTTTTTGTTCCGATAGGTAAATTAAAATCAAAACAAAAAGACCCCAAAAAGGAAAACAAATTTTAAAACATCTCTTTGGGGTAAAAAGAGAGGCATATATAGGCTTAATCAAAAGAGGGGGATGGTTTTTTAAGACATCACTAAATTCAATTAAAGAGAGAAATAAAAAAAAGAATAAGAAAACCCAAAAAGGGATTATGGGGCCCAAAGGTAGAAAGGGGGGATTCAAAGATTAACTCAAAAGGGGTTTCCTTTTTAGGTAAACCCGAAGTTTAAAAATTTGGGGGGCAAGATTTTGGCCCCCCTTAAAACGAAAATCTTTGGGCAGACACTGATAGGGGATAAGGGTAGTGTGAAAAATTTTTCAAAAACCTACTTCATCTCGTTTTTTTCCCCGGAAAATACTTCCCAAATTCCCGAAAAATAGATTATGGGAGAACAGGGAAAGATAATTAAAAAACCCCACGATTGCGGTTTAAATATTACAAGGTCCCCCAGAGAAACTAAACCCCCAAAAAATCCCCAGGCCCCGATTTAACTGTTTGCAAGGGGTTTTAAAAGGGTGTAAAGAGGAACTTGCATACCTTGGGGTAAACTTTTTAAAAATATCCACAAACTGGGGATAGGGCCTGATAAATGGAAAAAGTCAAATGTAATATCTATTTACAAGGCAAGTGACAGTCCTTGCTTTGAACTAAAAGGGCCAGTAAGCCTTACCTCCATAGTGGGGGAAATTTTTGAAATCAATAATTGCCCAAGCATTTCGAACCCTCTTTATAGGCACAGATTGAAAAAATGAAACTCAAAACCCGGGTTTCAAAAGGGACGTTCCTGTCCTTTAAAGAATTTACTAACTTTTTTCACTAAGGTGTTTGAGGAGGTAATAAAGGTAATGAATATGATATTGTGTATAGGGACTTCAGTAAGGCTTTCGATAGATTTTCCACACCAAGGCTATTGAGGAAACTTAAGGGCACAGGGAAAAGGGAAGAAATTTTTTCCTGGTAGAGGCATGGCTGACAAATAGGCAGCAGAGATTAGCATAAATTGGGAGAAATCAGAATGGGGGCACGTCACAAGCGGTGTTCCCCCCAGGGGTCCAGTGTTGAACCCTTTTTTTGTTCACAATTTACATTAACGACATAAAATGAGGGAATAAATAAGCGACTAACCCAAATTTGCTGATGACACCAAAATAGGCCTCCAATTCCAATCTAACGAGGACACTAGAGCACTCCGGGATGATTTGAATAGACTGATGCAATGGTCGGAGAAGGGGCCCAGACGCAGTTTAACATCGACAAATGCAAAATTCTAAATGTTGAACAGTAAAAAACCGTGCCACATATAAACTAAATGTAGCTCTTAATACTACTGATTGCGAAAAGGATTTAGAAGTTCGGGTTAGCAGTAACCTATAATCAAACAACATGCATTAGTGTTCGCAATAAAGCTAACAGAATTCTTGCTTCATATCTAGAAGTAAAAATAATAGAAGCCCCGGGTTGTTCTTCAACTCTATATATCCTTGGTTAGGCCTCATTTAAACTATGCTGCTCATTTCTGGTCACCGTATTACAGAATGGATATAAATGCTCTGCAAAACGTACAGAGGAGGAGACAAAGATGACCCATGTATCAGAAATCTTCCCTATGAGGACAGACTGAGGGCCCTGAATCTGCACTCCCCTCGAAAGGCGTAAAAATATGGGGATATGATCGAGGTGTATAAATGGAAAACAGGAATAAATAAAGGGATATAAATAGCGGGGCTGAAAATTTCCAGCCAAAGACGGGAACTCGCAGCAATGGTTTCAATTGGAAAAATTCAGATTCAGGAAGGATATAGGAAAGCACCGGTTTGGTAATAGAGTCGTGGATGAGTGGAACAAACTCCCGAGTACAGTTATTCAGGCTAAAACGTTGTGTAGTTTTAAAAATAGGTTAGATAAATACATGAGTGGGTGTGGGTTGGTGTGATTTTGGATCTGACTAGCTTGTGCTGCAAGGTCTGGTGCCGTGCTCCTTCCTTGAGTGGAGGTGACCAGACTGGTGGGTCATTGGGCTAATCCGGGGGAGGGGGCATTGGGCTTTATCCGGGGGGGGGGGTCATTGGGGTAACCAGGGGGGGACATGGACCTGCTCTGCGTGGGTCAGTAGGGCCTGTTGCAGGTTTCCTTCTTCTTATGCTCTTATGTTCTTTCGAAGCTCAGAACCACTTGATCACTGACTCCGAGGGGTCTTTCAATGTGATACCCTCAATATCTACACTACTCAAGGTCAATAATAGGTCCAGCCTTGGGTAGTTCATTCTCTTCTCTCTCTCGGTAGTGTCCCTTACGTGTTGGTACATGAGGTTTTCCAAAACCACCTAAATCTCTTAGCTCTCCACGTTTTCTTGGCCCCCATGTGGGTCCAAGTTCTCCCAGTCAATTTCTTTTGACTGAAGTCACCCACAATCAGTGGGTTTGCCCTGTTCGCATGAGCCCTTCTGGCCACTTCAGCCAGTGTGCAACCATCGATGTGTTACTCTCATCATACTCTTGCCTTGACCCCTCCTGTTTCTGTGGTGGTTTTACATCACTGCAATTTCCACCTTCGGGCCTCCAGACTGAAATGTTCCTATATGTAGTCCTTGCTTCTCCTCCTGCCTCCTCTCCTCCAGCTCGTTAAAAAATCCCATTCGTTTTTGATGAGCAGTACCACTCCTTCACCCCCTCGTTCCCTTTGTCTTTTCCTCAGGGTCTGAAATCCCGTTGGAAAGATGGCATCTGTTATCATTCCTGTGAGCTTCGTTTCGGTGATTTCCTATGATATCCGGTGATGTCTCGTAGATTCTTTCATGCATTCCTCCCACTTATCGTTATTCCATCAGCGTTGGTGCACCAACTTTCAGTTTCCTCTCCAACACTGTGCTCTGCGGGGTCGTGGTGGTGGGGGATCTATTAGTGTGTGTGAGATTTTACAGCATATTGTAGGGTGGAGGTTGTAAGTGTGGACTGTGGTTTGTGTTTGGGGAAAGCGTGCTTGTCTGAGGTTTCTGATGGTGGTTCTGTGTGTGCTTGATCCGTTACTGGTGTGTGTGTGTGTGTGATGTGTGGTGTTGTGTGTGGTGTGGGGTACTCACCTAGTTTGATGTTGCAGGGGTCGAGTCCCAGATCCTTGCCCCGGCTCATTACTGGTAGCTACAAGTTCACTTCTCCCCTGAACCGAGAGCTTTTATCATACCTCTGCTTATAGCAATGTATGAAAACCTGCCCCACTACATGCGGAATCCAAACATCACTTCCAGACTACTCTGTGCGTAAAGGATAAAATCCTTCCTAACATCCTTGTGATTCTCTGTGTCATCAACTTCCAACTGTGATCCCTTGTGTACGAATGGTATATAAATACCGACAATAATGAAGAGTAGACACATGTGCAACATCTGGGTATCTTTATTGTAGACGTTACCCCATCCGAGTGGCTTTATATTCAATACAAATTCTAGGGACATAACTATGACGACAGTAGGAACTATGTACAGAAGATGAGGTAAAACAGGTACTCAACCTAGGAGTAGGTGCAACAGTCCACCATAGTGCGTGGAGAGATTCTGAAGCAGAAGAAGAATCCTGGCGCTTTATATAGTAACGCAGGGTGAAGCAGACGAGGGCAAATTCACTGGTAGGAGGTGGGGGAGGGGCGGGGATTCCCCCAGTGAATTAGGTCCTATCCCAACGAGATTGGGTTAATAGAAGTAGTAGTAGTTGTCGTAGTCGAGAAGGTTATGTACATGTCCTCAGAATATAGATATTCCATGAGGATGGCAGTGTCAGACAAGTTTGCACGAATGGAAATAATATAAACCGACAAGATGAGAGTAAAGACACATGTGCAACATCTGGGTCTATCTTTATTGTAGACTGTTTTACGCCATCCATGGCTTTAATCAATACAAAATCCTAACATAACGTTTGCAGACTGTAGAACTATGTGCACATGTGTCTTACTCTCATCTTTCTTCGGGTATTAAATACCATTCGTACACCCCTTGTCAGACAAACTGAGCAACATAATGGAACTTAATTCTGAGGACATGTACATAACCTTCACGCTACGACAACTACTACTACAACAGACTAACCCAACTCCTTGGGGAAGTACCTACATCCACAGGGGTCCCGCCTACCATTGAATATGCCCTCGTCCTGCTTCACGCTGACGTTTACTAAATAAGCGCCAAGTATTGCTTAACTTCTGCTTCAGAAACTCCACGAACTATGGTGCAGTTTCGCACCTACTCCTAGGTTGATGGACTGATTACCTCATCTTCTGTACATAGTTCTAACTGTCATACAGTTATCGGCCTGTCTACCTCGACCTTGAGAAGGCATTTGAGCTGGCCAGCCCCACAGCAAACTCTGGCAATACTAGCTCGGAAGTGAATCAAAGGAACGTCCTCCAGGCCTGGAAGAAAGAGTCCTAAACCTAAGGGTCAGGCAGAGCCGTGGCGCATTCATGGTGACTCTACTCTTCCTTTAAAAGAAAACCCGGAAAACGTGTACGCCACAAGGAGGTGTGCTCATCCTAACCCTGTTTAACTCCTTATGCAGGAACTTTGTGAGGCGCTTCCTTTCAATAGTTTTACAAACAGCTCCTCAGCAATGCTGATGATCTTTGCACTAGTATTGAATGGAAAATGGCAATATAGAACGCCAGGCTCAAGAGAGCTTTGTGACCTAATTACGCAGTCCTTGCAAGGAAACTAGGCCCTCAAAGATCTCGTCCGAGAAATCTCTTGCAATGATGTATCAAGGACCAGAACCTATTAATAAATTAATCGTATTCAGGATATAGAACTTGAGGTGGACAGGCTCCTACCTGACTTGGGAAACTACATTGATAAAAAGCTGACCTTTCAGAAACAGGCCGAGTATGTCATTTCCACGTGCTCTACACATACATCAACGCCATGAGAGCCATTAACGAGAGGCAACCGAGCAGGGGAAGCAAAGATGTACTGTCGCTTGTAAACAATATACAAGCTATACGCCTCGCACATTGAACAACAGTGCACCGGCTTTAGCTCATCACTCCCGCATAGCAGCAAAAGGGTGGAGGTCGTACAAAACCAGGCGATTAAAGGAACTCTATGCTTGGTGCCCCCAACTGGACAACACAGTTGTCCTCGATCTGAGCCCGACATCCTTCCTTGGCTGACAGAGTAAGATACATACACTCCTGCAAAGTGGCCACCGATTCTGCACCTGTGGCATCAATGTACCCCCCCTAAGGAGACGGATATTAACAACCATTTCACAAGCTCCCACACCTTCACGGACTACTCCTGGATTCTTTCGTTTTGTTGCTGCTGGGCGGAAGCTGCTGCCTGTACTCTGCTCTGTGAAAGAGTTGTGACCTTCCAGTTGCGGTTACCATCCACCAACTCTCTGCGCCCAGATCCAGCCGAAGTTTTCATCCTGCAAGCTGCCATCTCTAAGTGTCTCTGCAGTCCGAGACACCCTCAGCAATCAAGCTGAGACAACATCACAGGCAAGGGAGGCACATGATGCATTGAATTTCACAGTTGGTTCTGATCGACCCTGGATATGAAGAAGCAGCATCTGGACTGTACACACAAGGTCACAACACCAGCAGGCGACCCCTGACCACTGCACGATCCTTAAGCTGAGCAGTGGCGATTCAGCAAAAAAAGCATTTGTCACATCCCTAGCGACAAGACTCCGACCTTCCATACAAGTTGATCCACCTCTGCAACAATGCCCTCTCCCATCCCAACCACAGGAAAATTACACCTCATCACATCGAACCTGAGCATAATGACAGCCTTATAATTCAGGGTAATATAACGACATTGAACTGGTGACCCCAGTCCATGCTGGCATCCGGGAAATGTAGCGGCAGATGATGCAGACAAGCAGCAAACCAGACTATCCACATGTTGGGATTACTGTCCCAATCAGCCTACGACAGACCAAACTGGTGCGGGCTGCCGAGCCACGAAACTTATGGGAATGTCTAGGAGATACCGGCATCACAACATAGGTACCGAGCAGCGACTCAGGAGAACCCCTCCATATGATAGAAGCATGGTCCAGAGGCGCATTGGTACCGCCATCCATCGGCTTTCGTTTGGGCTTTCCCACCGCCAAGATGATGGTAGACAAGGCTGAGAGAGATGTGGCCAGTACTGTCAGCACGTTTTCCACGGCCTCCTATCACACAATCTTCTAGAGTGCGAAGCTACTGAGACACTCCGCAGGCAACAGGGGTGAAAGCCCCCCGAAGAGGACCCAGAGCTTGAATGCGGCCATGCTAGTGTACCATGGGGTCAACGAACCAAACAAGCTGTTTACCTGTAATAATTACATACTCCTCCTCCTCGCTAGTGTCCATAGTTACATATTGTGTGGCTTAGAGTATGCACCAGTTGACTGAAAAACAAAAACCAAGGGCGCTGAGGCCGGCATGCGTCGCATTCATTGTGGAAAACCTTTCTCCATCGGTAGCCAGAGACGGGTCATATCGCAAGATTGGGACCCGTGCCAGGACTATGGTCTTGGCGAACCATTATACATACATACTCTTCCTGCTTCAGAATCACCACGACTATGGTGCTTTACGCACCACTCCTAGGTTTGAGGACGATTACCCTCATCTCCTGTACATATTTTCTAACTGCTTCAAGTTGTCCTAGAATTTGTATTGAATAAAGCCCCTGAGGATGGCGAAACGTCTACAATTAAAGATACCCAGATGTTTGCACATGTGTCAAACTCTCATCTGACGGTATATATACCATTCGTACATCAACTTGTCAGACACTGCAACATCATAGGAATATTAAATTCTGAGGACTATGTAACATAACCTTCACGACTACGACAACTACTACTACTACGAAACTAACCATCTCTTTGGAAGGACCTACTTCCAACTGGGGAATCCCGCCTACCAGTGAATTTGCCCTCGACTGCTTCACACCTGACGTTACTATATAAATCGCCAGGATTTCTTTCTTCAGCTTCAGATCTCCACGACTATGGTGCAGTTCGCACCTACTCGCTAGGTTTGAGGGACTGATTTACCTTCATCTTCTTACATAGTATCTATACTGTCTTTCAAGATATGTCCCTAGAATTTGTATTGAAAAAGCCACTGGTATGGCGAAACTCTACAATAAAGATACCCATATTGTTGCACATGTGTCCCTTACTCTCAATGTGTCCCCTTGTTGCTGTGTACCCCATCTCTGGAACCTCTTGTCTTTGTCACCTATTCCAATTCCTCATCAGTCTTCTGTATGTCGTTACATGTCCCCCCTATCTCTCCTGTTCCTCCAGTGTCTTCAGAATCGGATTTCCTTAACCCTCCTCGAAGGACATACCCCTCAGCGCTGGAACTATTCCTTGTTGTCAAACCTTTGCACTTTCTCTAGTATCTTTACTGTGCTAGAGCTAGGTGAGGGCTCCAAACTGGTGGCTGCCTACCTCCAATATGGGCCTAACGTACACGGAATTTTACCTGGTGTTACACTAGAAGAGTCCTATGGACCCAACGTCCCCGCGCCCTGCCCCTGTGCCATTCCTTCCTCGGTGAGTACAGGGTCGGAAAGATTCCTTAGTTTAGATGTCGGAATGCTGTTCTGAGGTTTGCTATCTCCCACATGCTGCAGCAAGTATTTGGTTATGTGCACTTCAGAAGATGTGCCTGATTTATACTCACCCAAGATCTTTTTCACTTGAGTGAGGTTTGGAGTCTCTTGGCCCCCAAACTGTACTCTGTCTGCGATCCTTCTTTGCCCTTCCCCAATCTCATGACTTTTGCATTTTGGGTGGGGTTGAACTCCAGGAGCCAAGTGCTGACCAGTTCCTGCAGAGCCGTCCATATTCCCTATTGTAAGTTCTGCCAGGTTCATCGTGATCGCATTAATTCTGTCTCATCAACTTCACGTCACCTGCAAAACAGGGCACTTCTGGAGTTCTATTCCTTCCGTCATGTCGTTACACAAATACCAGAAACAGCACTGGTCCTAGGAGCTGACCCCCCTTGGGACCCTGCTGGTCACAGGTAAAACAAAACCGCCCTCTGACCCTCTCGCCTCGTACCATGACCGGGCTGTTGAAAATTCCTGACAAGTAATTAGCCCCTGATCCCATTGTATGGCCTCTCTGTTATCCATCCCCTTCCTGGTCCTCTCCATTTTTTTGCACTAATCTCTTGTGTGGAACTGTGTCAAACGCCTTCTTGCAGTCCAAGAAAATGTAGTCCACCCACCCCTCTATCTCTTGTCTACTGCTGTCACCATGTCATAAAACTCCAGTAGGTTTGTGACAACAGGATTTCCCGTCCCTGAAACCATGTTGGCTGCTGTTGATGAGATCATTCCTTTCTAGGTGTTCTTGTGTGTGTGTGTGTTGTGGTGTTGTGTGTGTGTGTGTGTGTGTGTTGTGTGTGTGGTGTGTGTGTGTGTATGTGTATATATGTGTGTGTACTAACCTAATGTGGTTGCTGGGGTCGATTCCACTTCTGGCCCAACCTCTTCTTCGGTCGCTACTAGGTTTGCTCTCTGCTACATAAGGTTTATCATACCTCATCTTAAAGCTATTTATTGCTCCTGCCTCCACTACAATCACTCTCCAGACTATTCTACTTCCTGACAACTCTATGACTGAAGAAATATTTCCTAACAATCCCTGTGACTCTTCTGAGTCTTCATCTTCCAACTGTGACCCCTTGTTGCTGTGTCCCATCTCTGGAACATCCTGTCTGTCCACCTTGTTAATTCCTTTTAGTATTTTGTATGTCTTTATCATGTGCCCTCCCCTGTCCTGCCCTCCAGTGTCGTCAGGTATGTGTGTGAGTGTGTACTCGCCTTTTGAGACTACAGAGGTCGATTCACAGCTCCTGGCAAACGCCTCTTCGCTGCTCGCTACTAGGTCAAACGCTCTTCCTGCTCAAAGAGTTGTATCGTACCTCTTCTTCAAGATATGTAGGGAAACCTGCCTCCACTCCTTCACTCTCGTGTGTATGTTGTGTATGTGTGTGTGTGTGTGTGTGTGTATGTATGCGTGTGCGTCTGTATGTACTAACCTAAATATATTTACATTATTGATGTATCGGGGGAATAATAGCACCTCCTGGCCACAGAATTTGCCGTTTTTTTCTGCACTTTCAAAAACCATGCACTTCGACCCACGATGCCTCCTATTATCTACTCATTGCTTTTACTAGTGCAGTTTACAAGTTGATGGAACATCTAGTTAACGGAAGTTTGGTGGTATTGGAGACACACAATTGCCTTTCCACTCGCCAATTTGACATTCGTAACAGCTGATCCATTACTGACAATACCTTACTCCTTTCAGATACCTATGTTCGTAGTACCTTTGCTAGTTAACACTTTGTAAAGTAAAAGGACACAAGTGCACTTGTGTCCTTTTACTTTACATATCGTCGGTAATCCTACCAATATATATACATAGTTAACACTTGCTTATCTCAGTGTTGTTTTTAATCGTGAAAAAATATGAGACTTCCTGGTAATGTAACATCTTAATACCAGCTCATTCGTTACGCCTTTGAGGAAATCTACCGCTTTTAATTGAAAATTTCTTGTCTGGGAGATAATTCTGAGTCTGGTTACAAAATTAGTTTTCCCTTGGCTATATCCCTCAGGGTGTATTCTTAGCGCCACTCTGTTTCTACCAGTTATCACTAACCTAGTAGCAGACTATCCAGAATGCAATATACATCGTTTCTCACTTGGCGATTTCCCTTTGGCTTAAAAATTTATTTTACTAAAATAACTCAGGACTTTTACAGATGCTCTCTTTTTTTTCTAATCCGCGTTATACCTGTAGGGTTTTCCCGTATTCCTGAAATAAATACTGCCATACCCAAACCTATTTTTGATTTTTTACAGCTGGAATCTCAGGTGCCAGTTGCCAATGCGGGTCTTTTTAAAACTTTCTCGGGTGCCGGGTTTTCCAGATCCCGGGCCCCTTTTTAAACATCTCGGGTTTGCCGGGTTGCCATATGCTGGTCTTTTTAACACCCCTCAGGGGCCATTGCCAGATGCTGGTCTCTTTAAACTAAAGGTGCCATTTTTGCCAGATGCTGGCCCTTTTTTAAACCCTCCAGTGCCAGTTGCCGATCGGTCTTTTTTTAACATCTCGGGTGCCGGGTTCCCAAAGATGCTGGTCCTTTAACATCAGGTCCCCATTCCCAAAGATCGGGCCCCAGTTTGAATATCTCAAGTCCCCGGGTTTTCCAAGGCTGTTTCCCTTTAATTATAAGGTGCCGGGGTTTTCCCAAAGGTGCATCATCTAAATATCACAGTTCCGGGTTTTGCCAGTGCTGGCCCCTTTTAATAACATAGTTGCCAGGGGGCGGGTTCCCTGAATATCAAAAGGCCGGGCTCCCAGGTACGGGTTACCTGTTAATCAAAATTTGGCCCAGGTGATAAAAACCTGAATATCATAGTTCCCAGGTTCCCCAGGTACGGGTTTTACCTAAATGTCCATTTTGTCATTTTCCCAGGTACTGATTACCGAAGTCACAGTTGCCAGTACTGGTTACTTGAATAAAAAACATTACCGGGTTGCCCAGGGTTACTTGTTACTGAAGTCGCATTTTGCCGGGTACGGGCTACCTGAATACCACATTTGCCGGGTACTGGCTACCTAAAAACCCCCATTGCCAGGAAAACGGCTACCTAATACCACGGGTTGCCAGGAAACGGCTACCTAAAAATACCCCCTTGCCAGGTACGGGTTACCTGAACCCAAACATTGCCACGTACTGTTTACCTAATACCACTTTTGCCAGGTACGGGTTTAAACCTAAACCCCCCTTTTTTGCCCCGATACAGGTTACCTAAATCCCAAAAATTTTGCCGGGAAACGGTTACCGAAAAAACCACATTTTTGCCAGATCCCTGGTTGCCTGAACCCCAAACAGTTCCGGGTACTGGTTACCTGAAACCACATTTGGGCCGGGGAAACGGGTTACCGAATCCCACATTTGCCGGGGACGGGCTCCCAAAAAACACAACAGCTCCAGGTGCGGTTTACCTGAATCCCACAACTGCCGAACTGGCTACCTAAAACACCCACAGCTGCCAGGTACGGTTACCTAAAATACCACAGCTTCCAGGTACGGGTTTTACCTGAATACCACGGGTTGCCAGGTACTGGCTACCTGAACACCACAGCTTCCGGGAAACGGGGTTACCTAAAATACCACAGTTGCCAGGTACTTGCTCCCTAACACCCCCAGTTCCGGGTACGGGTTACCGAATCCCCACATTTTCCCGGGAACTTGCTCCCTTTTGAACACCAAAACTGCCGGGTACGGGTTTACCTGAATACCAAACATTGCCGGGTTTACTTGCTACCTGAACACCACAGTTTCCCAAAGGTACGGGTTAAACCTGAATACCACATTTCCCAGGTGACCAGAAATTTTTAACTCTCGGAATTTTAAATCCCGGAAATTTTTGCCCTCGGGTCAGTCACAGTTCGGGGAAATTTCATTTTCCCATTTTAAAAAAATCAATGAAAAAAGGGCAAAATTTTTATTTAAAAGCATTTTTTTAAAGCTTTTAGAAGAACCAAAGCATTTCCCATTTTAAAATCGTTCTTTAAAATCCAGGAAGCAACATTTTAACCATACCAGGGGCGGGGATAAAAACCCGCATCAGAGCTCTCTGATCGGGGGTTCTATCCCCACCCGTGGTATGGTTTTTTTGCAACGTTTTCATTACGATTTCGTGATTTAAAGAAAACTTTCCCTAAATGTTGCTAAACGTTTTCTAGGATGAAATAAATAGGACGAAAGTCCCTGGGACGAAAGGTGCAAGGACCCCAGTGCTGGGAGGGCAGTGCTGGGACCAGTGCTAGACCCCAGTGCAGGACGCAGTGCTAGTTTTCGGTCGCATGGGAAATAAAAAGAAATTTTTCGGGGTACACTAAATTTTTCCCTTTCTGAAAATGAAAAATGAAACTGTTTTTGTATAAAAAATCAATAACAACGCTGCAACTACCAAGGAGCCCGAACCCATCTGTTTTTGGCCCGCCTAAAGGGTGAGAAAAAAACTAAATTACGCCCTTTACCCCAAAGGGAAACCACCAAAGGGATTGTTGGCCCCCGGTAAGGCTTAAATAGTTTCCCCCCACCATGGGGCACCAAAGCAGCAGGGGTTCACCCCTTGGCTAGTCGCAGTGTTTTTAAATTAAATCAATCCCCCTTTTTTCGTGGGAAATAAAAGATAATATATTGAACAAACAGAATTACAAGGCCCTTTTCACCTGTCTTTTGCCCCTTTTTGGGCCAAAGTTACCCCAAAAAACGAAAGAAAAAATACCCAGCCAACATCAGGGAGCCAGTAATGATGGGGAACCCTCAAGCGTAGTGTTCTGGGCAACTAAGAAGCACTCGGGTTGTGGCCTCTTTCCCATGTTTTCGTCTTAAACAAAAATTTGGATTGTTGTTTCCTACTTTTTTTTTGCAAAAAGCTTGAAATTTTTTTTGTATAGTGTTTAAGGGGAAAACGAGATTTTTTAAAATTTTATGGGCAGAGACGGATGCGCCCCTTCGGGTCGACTAGCAGTCCCTATATGACCCTTGGGGTTTATTACCCCTGCTATTTAACCCCAAATAATTGCAATAAAAAATAATAAAAAATAAAAATAATAATAATAAAAACCCAAAAATTTAAAATGTAATTAATTTTTCCCGTCCCAATGTGGAATCCTCATCGTACATCACGGGGAATCGGGGGGGTTTTTAAACTTTCCATAAGTCTTAAAATATTTCCGGCTTTTCCTGTCCCTTTTTTTTAAATGTATTTATATTATGGAAAGTTAGCTGCGCCCCCCTGAGGGGGCTATTTTTCTTGTTCCCCCTCCGCAACTAACCCCTTGGACGCAAAAAAAGTTTACATGGAAAAAAAAAAACAACCACTGGGGGGGTTTAGAACCCGCGATCAGAAGCCTCAAAACTCCCAAAACGGACCTTTAGCCAAGATTACATGGGTTTTAATGGGTCAAAGGGTTTGACCCATGGGGGGCAGATTAAAACAACGATCTTTTATTGCTGCACACCCTTGGGTGGATGAAATACGCAACAAAGTAAGTTTTTAAAACTCGTGTATCATGAATTCCCCCCTGAAGTTTCATTTGGCTACGGGACTTTAATCGCCATCCCCTCTTCGTTTCCCCTTGGGTAATTAAAAAGGACAAACTCCGGAGCAACAGGGACAATATTCAAAAGGGGTGCTGAAGGGGTGTCAGCTTCTTTTAACCCCGGGTTTGGCTAAACTCAATCTTGAGCATCCCAAAGGGAGCATTGAAACCTTTTGCTAAAAGAAATCTATAGAGGGAAGAAGAGGATCCCGGTTCTGGAAAAATTTTTCAAAAAATCTGCATCGCTAATACCCCCGGTTTTTCCTGATTCTGAGTCTGAAAAACCTTTCCAAAGTTTTTTAAAAATTTAAGCCGAGCTTTGCGAAACCAGCGAAACGGGTAGCACTGGTTCATACAACATTATATGCCCAAAAAGCGGGAATTTTACAGAAAGGTTTGATGATGAAATTACGCGAATTAAACTTTGGGGAAACCCAGCTGCATCGGCGCATAGAAAGTGCATTCCGCCAAATATAGGGGGGAATTTAACTTGAGCGGGCCTTTAATTTGACCCAGACCCATGTGGACGTTGTTCTGGACAATCAAAAAAGTTCACTAAGGGGAAACAAGTCCCCCTGGTGCCCCTCCAATTTCAGGGGGTTAGTGCAACTGGTCCTTATGGACAATTTTCCCCGAATAAAGTTCGAAAAGATTTTGGGAGCGTTTTTAGAAGATTTTGCTGACACTTTTGAGGAAACCCGCCCCTTGGGCCGAGGTCTTCTAACTCTTTTTTCCCCCAGCCGGGGGGGACAGAGATCATCGGGGAGGCCCTCTAAATTTGGGCCCGAAATGGAAGAAAGGGTTGAAAAAACGACGCTTTCCCCTAAAAATTACCCAAGGGATACAAGAAAGTTTCCCCCAAACATATCAACTAAAGGTCATTTCCCCTTAACAAATTAAACCTACTGTTGGGGGGAAAATTTAACTAGCCCACTCCCTTTTTGGGAAAAAAACCAATCTTCTCACCAAACAAACCAGAAAGGAAATAAAATCCCCCATGGAAACCCTTTTATAGAAAAAATTTCAAATCTCCTTTAAAAAAACAGAAAAAGCCCCCATTGGGAATCCCTCTTCAAGTTTCCCGGGGGTTTAAATTCCCCCTTTTTTACAAAACGAAAATTTCCCAAAGTTTTTTGAAAAGACCTCATTAAACTCCTCCGTGTTATTGGGAAACTATGGAGGGTTTTTTTTTTCTGTTCCTCGGCAAAAAAATTCTTTTGCAAGACAGTTTTATGATGGGTTTTTGGGCTGATGTGCCCTAAGGTTTTCCCGGGAAAAAAGGGCTTTTTTTTGTTTCGCAAAAAATATTTTTAAATTCTAGTTTGCAATCCAATTTCATTGTAGCCCTGAATACTTTTCCAATGCGGGATATAACTCAGGCAAGTCCAAGGAATGACTAAAAAAAAAGCGGTTTCTTATTTTGGAAAGACTCCGATCTGGGCAAGACTTTTTATTTCATAGGGGAAAACCCGGGCCAAGGCCTCGTAAATCTGGTAAAAAAGTCCCCGATCAAGCCTTCCTGGGGTCAGAAAAAAAGGGGGGGGAAATAAGAATTGATAAAGTCTGTGGAGATGAAGAACGTTACCCCCTTGAACTAAAAAGGGAAATGTATAGAGTATGTGTTACCAACACTCTTATATGGGTTAAAAAAGGGGGGTGAATGTTGAAACAAAAAAAGGGCCCCTGGAGGCAGGGGGAATGTCGTGACTGGGGGCAATGGGGCATTTCAATATAGTGCAGATAATCTGCATTTTGGAAAAAATTAAAGGGGGGGAAAAAAAGGGGGGTTTTGGGGGGTTTTCGGACTTTTAAAGGAGAATGAAAAATAAATTGACTTTGAGGCCCAAAAAAATCTGTAGGGGAAAAGGAAGGGGGAGTGGGGGTCGCCCTTTAAAAAGGGTTTAAAGGGAGGGGGAAAGGGAAATTTTTTGGGGTTTGCAAGCGGTTTGGACTTCCGGGAAAAGCTTTGTGAGTGTTTTAAAGAAACGATGGAACAACGGTTTTTATGACTTAGGGCTTTTGGGAGTGTGGCATAGCAATTTTTTAAAAGGATTCGGGGAAACGGTTACGGGGCTTGAGTCTTGGGGTACAAGTACAGTACCTACCTTTTAAAGGGAGGGTTTGACATTTTGCATTTTTTTAATGTAGTGTAGGCGCACCTCTGCCCAAAACAGGGATAAGTGAATGATGATAAAACGTTTCTATCTTAAATGACCCCCCCTTTGGGAAAAAAACCCGCCAAATGGGGACAGGGGGTTAAAATGACAGTATATAAAATCGCTTATTTTGGGAAGTAAAAAACAAAATAAAAATTTGGGAAGTATATAAATTTCCATATACACATGCAAAAAAAGGACACTAAGAATGGTGAACCCCAAATCCTTAGAGAAACAGTGAACTGTTTTCTCTTAACTTTCTTTTTATTTATTTTGTTTTAAACCTTTTAAAAAAAAGGGTTTTTTTGAACACATTTTTCAAAAAGCTTAACACTAGAGTGACAAATTAATCTTTTCCAATTACCCTTTTCTGTAAGAGGCTTTCCTTAGGTCTTTTCAAAATTTCACCCGCTTCTTTGAGACATTTCCAAAATTATCGGCCCAAATCCCCCAAAAATTTTCTTCCCAATGGCTCCCTGGCTGCTCCACTTAGTCCCCCCTCACTTATAACTCAAAAAAAAAGGGAAAATGCAACTATAAAACTATTTTTTTTTGTATATAAATTTTCATATACTTTAAACAAAAGAACGAAAAGGGTTTTCAAGCCCGGACCAAACGTTTTTTAAAAAGTCTCAAAAAGGGGAAAAAAAACATAAAAATGAGGAACACTGAAACAGGCCGTTGGCCCATATTTGCAGGCCCCTTAAACAAACCCAAACCCACTTATAGAATATTTCCCTATAAGAACATAAAAAAGAAGGAACACTGCAACATGCCTCCCTGCCTAGGGGGCCCGCTCCAATTCTCCCCCCGGGTTTAAGCCAATCCCTTGACCTATTGAGGCCCAAACCCGGGTTTTTTTTGGTAGTTCCCCCCGGGTATTGTGAGTTTTTATTCTTTAATGGGAACTTTTTACAAAACCCTTTCAACGGAATTTATCACGCCCTTTTACATACCCAATTTACAGGTTCAAATATTTTTTCCTTTTACTTAATCTAAATAAAAAACCCAAAAAAATTCATTTTTTTAGCAAAATAAACAAGAAATTTAAAAATTGTAACTTAAATTTGGGGAAATTTTCTTTCCCACACGGGATTAAATTGGGTTTTTTATTCGCTCGGGGGAGCATAATTATTAACATGATCAGAAAATCGTAAGACACGATTGCCAACAAACTAACCACAGGGGGGGTTAGATCCCCCCGATAAGAGCCCAAAAAAAAACCTCGACCGTCCCCGTTAGCCATTTGGACGGGTTTTAACGTTTAATTTTCCCAAACTACTGATCTCGCAGTATTAGAAAAAAAAACCACTACGTAAAAAAAAACAATATTTTCCCAACCTTGAACTAAAAAGGTGGGGAAAAATAACAAAAATCAGTGGGGGACCTATAAGTGGCTTTTCGGTTTTTTTCTTTTTCTCTTTTAAGATTCTTTTTTCCCCTTTTGCCCAAAACTCGAGAAGGCTTCGCCCCCAATCACTTCAAGGCTTAAAAAGCTTGGGGAAGGGTAACCTTTTGAAATAAAAAAACATTTGCCCCTTCCCCTCATATTTTTCCCTTTAAGGGTTGTAAGATCGTACTCCCTTTTTGGTACTCACCTATTTGTGGTTGCGGGTCGAGTCATAGCCTGCCCCACCTTTTCACGATTCCCTACTGGGGTCCTCTCTCCCCCTGCTCCATGACTTTATAATACCTCGCCTTAAAACTATGTAGGGTTTCCCGCCTCCACTACTTCATTTTCTAGGCTATTCCAGGGCTTGACACCTTGACTGAAGAAATATTTTCTTAAAAACCCCTTTGGGATTCATTTTTAGTCTTCAACACCCCAATTGTGCCCCTCTTTTGTCTGTGCCCCCATCTCTGGAACACCCCCGTCTTTTTCCCCCTTGGGCTATTTTCGCATTTTTTAAATAGGGTCGTTATCAGGTCTCCCCGGACCCCCCGGGCCCTTCCATGTCTTCGGGCCGATTTCCCCCCCTTTCTTCGTAGGACAACCCCCTTGCTCTGGGACTAGTCTTTTTTGCAAACCTTTGCATTTTCCCTTTTTAAATTTTTGATGGCTTGACTGGGTGGGGATTCCAACTGGTGCTGCATACTCCAGTAGGGGGCCTACGTAAATGGTAAAACAGATCTTGAACAATCCTTACGAGGTATGGGAACGCTATCCGAAAGGTTTTTGCCAGGCGCCCGAAATCTGCACATTTCTGATTAAAGTGGGGGGCCTCAGGGAGATTGCCTGGGTGTTAAACTCACCCCCCAACTTTTCCCCTTGATTTGGGGTTTTGGGGGCATTTTTTTTTGGCCTCTAAACTATATTGGGCGGGGCCCTTCTTTGCCCTTCCCCAATTTTTCATGACTTTGTAAAAAAAATACTGTTTGGGATTTTTTTTAACAGATAAATCTCCCCACCGGGGCGGGGGAATTTTTCTGAAAAAACTTGCATTTGTGGTCACAGTAAGATAATAATATCTTTACTTACAAATCCCGTACATGTACAAGGTATACAGACCATGGCTGTCATCATGACAACAAATTGTATAAAAAGACCTTTTTTAAACGAGCATTTCCCGAAAATTTTGGGTTCATTTTGCCCCAGGATGCGACCCAAAAACCCAGTCAAATTTAACCACCCATCCCCTTTTTTTACTTGGGTGAACACAGAAAACCCTTTGAAAGGAAACCGCCGATGTTTCCATCCCTTCGCCGGGAAGGGTTTCCCCGGACCCTGCCTTGTGGGCAAGCTTCGGGCCACCAGGCCAGGGGACCGTGGGACTCAACTAACCTCCGTTGTAAGTGTTTCGGAATTAGCTTTATAAAGCCCCTTTGGAAGGAAATGTTACCACAGCAAAATGTTACACTAGTTGAAAATTGGGGCCCCCTTTTTCCCCCAAAAAAAAAAGGGGACAATTTCCTTGAAAGGGAACAATACCAGATAACCCGCACACAGGGCACTTTAAAAAAATTTTTAACCTTTTACCACGTTTTTAATTTAAAAAACGTCGTTATTGCACAGATTAAAAAGTTTTTAAAAATCGGGTTTTTGCACAGATTAAAATTTTTTTAAATCTTTTTGCACAGATTTAAATTTAAAAAAGTCGTTATTCACAGATTAAAAATTTAAAAAAACGTCCCTTATTTCACAGATATAATTTATTTAAAGTCTTATTGCCGATTATAAGTTTATTTAAAGTCTTTTAAAGTCTGAAATTTTACTAACTAAACCGTCGGAGTTTTTCCCGGTAGCGGAAGTTTCCCCCGAAACGTTTTTTTAAGTTTCAATCTCCAGGTTTTTTGTTTTTTGTATAACCTTTATCGTTTTTGGGCAATATTCCCTCTTTTTCTTCCCCTTTAAAAAATACATAGTTTCCTTTTAACCCCATAGCGGAATAAAAAGGGAGTGTAGGGGGTACCATGTATGTAGGGGAACCCATGTATGGGAGGGGAAAAACTATTGGGGTAGGGAACTTATGTGGTTAGGGGGGTACCTATGGGTGTTGGATACCTATGTAGTTAGGGGATACATATGTATGTAGGGGAAAAACTATTGGTGTAGGGGGTACTTAGGGGGTGTAGGGGATACCTAGGGGGTGTAAAGGGGGTACCCATGTTTAGGGATACCATGAAGGGAGGGAACCTGTTTTGGGGTAGGGGGGTACCATGTGGGGTAGGGGGTCCCCAAATGAAAGTAGGGGGTTTCCCCATGTGGGGGGTAAGGGGGGAAACCCAAGAGTGTAGGGGGTACCTATTGGTGTAGGGGAAAACCCATTGGTAGGGGATGCCTAAAGTGGGGTAGGGGATACCATGTGGTTTAGGGGAAACTATGTGGGAGGGGTACCCTTTTTTTTAAGGGGGAAACCCAGTAATTTTAGGGGGGGACCTATGTAGGGGTACCTATATGGTGTAGGGGGTACCATGTGGTGAAGGGGGAAACCCATGTAAATGTAGGGGATACCTATGTAAATTTTAGGGGTACCTAAGGGATTGGGGGTACCTATTGGGGTAGGGATAACCTTTTTGTGTAGGGATAAATATGTGGTGTAGGGAAACCCATGTGGTGTGGGATAACTATGGGTGTTTGGGGAAAACCTATGTGGTTTTAGGGATAACTAAATTGGATTAAAGGGGTAACTATGTAGGGAGGGGGTACCTATGTGGGTAGGGGATAACTTTTGGTGTAGGGATACCTACGGGTGAAGGGGGGAAAAATGTGGGGTAGGATCCCCATGTTTTGTAGGGGGTAACTAGTGGTAGGGGGTAACTTTGGTGTTTGGGGGTAAATATGTGGGTAGGGGTAACTATTTGGTTTTGGGGATAACTAAGGGGGTTTTGGGGGGAACTATGGGTTAGGGGGTAACAAAGTGGTGTTTGGGGGTACCTAAAGGGTGGGGGATAACTAAAGGTGTAGGGATAAATTTGTTGTGTAGGGGGTACCTATGTGGTAGGGGAAAACCTAAGTTTTTGTAGGGGGGTAACTAGGGAGTTAGGGGGTACCTAGTATGTAGGGATACCTAGTTTGGGAAAGGGGAAAATATGTGGTGTAGGGGTAACTAAAGGGTGAAGGGGAAACTATGTGGTGTAGGGGGTAACTATGGAAATTAGGGGAAAACTATGTGTGTAAAGGGGTAACCCCTTTTATTGTAGGGGGTAACTAGGGTGTTGGGGTACCTATGTGGTGAGGGGGATAACAAAATTTTGTAGGGGGTAACTATGTAGTGTAAGGATAACAAAGTTTGTGTAGGGGGTAACCCCCTTTTGGGGTAGGGATAACCCAAAGTGGGGTAGGGGATAAATATTGGGGTTTTGGGGGTAACCCAGTGGTTAGGGGGTACAATGTGGGGGTTGGGGAAAAACCCATGGGGTTAGGGGGGTAATATTTTGTAAGGGGTAAAATAATTATTTTAAAAGGGGTAACTATGTAGTGTAGGGGTACCTAGTGGTTTTAGGGGATAACTATTGGGGGTAGGGGAAAAACTTTGGTGAAGGGGTAACTATGGGTTTTAGGGGAAAAACCCCCTTTTTGGGGGTGGGGGTAAATATGTAGGGGAAGGGGTAACTATGGAGTGGGAGGGGATTAAAAAATTTTGGGGAAAGGGGGTAACTAAGTGGTGTAGGGGGTAACTATTGGTGTAAAAGGGGTAACTATGGGTTTTGGGGAAAAACAAAGTTTGGGGGTTTGGGGGTAAATATGTGGTTTTAGTTTATAAATATTCAGTTTATGGATAGATAACCCCCTTTTATGGATAATATTCAGTGTAGGGGGATAATAAGCAATGTATGGAAAAGATAAAGTATGAAATGGGGTAGATAGGGAGTGTATGGACAATATTTCAGTGTAAGGGGTAGATAAAGCAGTGTAGTGGGTAGAAAAATGCAGTTAGTGGATAGATAGGCAGTGTTAGTGGATTTGATATGCATGTAGTGGGTAGATAGCAGTGTAAAAGGATAGATATGCATTTTAGTTGGGTAGAAAATTCCCTGTATGGAAGAAAATGCCCTTTAGTGGGTGATATGCAGTGTAGTGGAAAAATATCATTAAAAGGGGAAGGGTTTGCAGTGTATGGGTAAATATGCAAATGTAGTGGATAGATATCAGTGTTGTGGGTAGATAAGCAGTTTAGTGGATAGATATGCATGTAGGGATAGAAAATGCAATGTAAAAGGGTAATATGCAGTGTAGTGGTAGAAATGGGAGGTAGTTGGGTAAAACTATCAGTGGGGTGGAAAATTGCAGTGGGAGTGGATAATATGCAGGTTTGGTAATAATATGCGTTGGGAGTGGATAGATATGCATGGGTAATAAAAAAGCAGTGTAGTGGGTTTAAAATTTTAAGGGAGGGATAGATATCGTTTTAGTGGTAGATAAGCAGGTATGGATTTAAAATGCTGTGTTATATAATTGCAGTTAGTGGATGAATGCAGTGTATGGGAAAAGATAAGCAGTGAATGGAAAAAAATCAATGAGTGGGGGTAATATGCAGTGTAAAGGGTAGATAAGCAGTGTAGTGGGGGTAGATATGCATGTATATAAATATGCAGTGTAGTGGATTTTGAAAATGCATTGGGAGGGATAGATAGCAGTTATGGATAATATGCAGTGTAGGGGACAGATATTTCAGTGGGAATGGATGAAGCAGGTATTGGGTAAAATATGCAGGTAAAAAAAATAGATATGCAGGTAAATGGATAGAAAAGCAGTGGGAGTGGAAAAGAATTTTTGCATGTAGGGGATGATATGCATGTAGTGGATAGATAGAGTATAAAATCACAAATCCTCGGTTTTTTTATCTGAACATTCAAATTGAAAAGGGAATTTTTTTAAAAAATTTTTAAGGGCTGAGAGACAAACCTTTAAAAACAGTATAGTTTTTTTATTAAAAACCCAAAAATTTCTTTAAAAAAACCCAAAAATAGTTCTTTATAAAAACCCAAAAAAGGGTTTTTTATTAAACCAAAAAATAGTTCCTTTTAATTTAACCCCAAAAATAGTCTTTATTAAACCAATAATATTCTTTATTAAACCAATAAAGGGTTTTTTATTAAAACCAAAAAGTTTTTTATTAAACCAATAAAGGGTTTTTTATTAAAACCCCTAAAAGTTTTTTTTTTAAACCCCAAAAATAGGTTCTTTTTTCAAACCCAAAAATAGTTCTTTATTTTTAAAACCAAAAATATTTCTTTATTAAACCAATAATTTGTTCTTTATCAAACCAATAATAGTTCTTTATTAAACCCCAAAAATATTTTTTTATTTAAGCCAATAATTTGTTCTTTTTTAAACCAATAATAGTTCCCTTTTTTAAACCAATAATAGTTTTTTATTACCCAAAAAAGTTTTTTTATTAAACCAATAATAGTTTTTTTATTAAAAAACCAAAAATAGTTCTTTATTTAAAAAAAAAAAATAGTTTTTTTAATTTAAAACCCAAAAAAGTTTTTTATTAAACCCAAAAATAGTTATTTATTAAAACCAAAAATTTTTTTTATTTTTTCAACCAAAATATTTCTTTTTAAAACCCAAAAATAATTTTTTTATTAAACCAAAAATAGTTCTTTATTTTAAAACCAAAAAAATTGTTTTTTTTTTTTTCCTTTTATTTTAAAAATTTAAAACCCAAAATAGTTCTTTAAATTTAAAACCCAAAAATTTTTTTCTTTTATTAAACCAATAATAAAAAATTTTTTTTTATTAAACCAATAAAAATTTTTTTATTAAAAAAAATAATATTTTTTTTAAAAACCAAAAATAGTTCTTTAAAAACAAAAATAGTTCTTTATTAAAAACCCTAAAAGTTTTTTATTAAACCAATTAGTTCTTTAATTTAAAACCCAATTTAAAAATTTTTTTAATTTAAAACCCAAAAAAAATTTTTTAATTTTTAACCCCAAAAATAAATTCCTTTTATTAACCCAAAAAATGTTTTTTTATTAAACCCCAAAAATATTCTTTATTAAACCAAAAAAAGTTCATTTATTAAAAAACCCAAAAATATTCTTTTTAAAACCCAAAAATTTGTTCTTTTTAATAATTTTTTTTAAACCAATAATAGTTCTTTATTAAACCAATTTAAAAGTTCTTTATTGAACGTAAAAAAAAAAGGCTATTTCATTCAACTAATTGGGGGGGCCAAAATTTTAACCCAAATTTAAAAGGGGTTTTCCGCAAAACTCCAAACAACTCACGAGCTGGGCTGTCTAAACTGAATGTTAAATATGGAACTGAATTTAAAAGAAAAAGTTATGAACGGGGGCGATCTTTAAAAGAAACAAAAAAAAAAAATAACCTTTTTTTTTTAATTTTAAAAACAAATTTAACCATAAATAAAACACCCGAAATAAAAAAAAAACGTTCTTTTTTTTTAGTGTTTTTTTCAATTTCAAAATTTACGAATCATTTAAAAGGAAAAAATAATTTCACACCAAGCCGCCATTTGTTATTAAGGGTTTGGGGTTGTTACTCTAACTTTCTCTTACTACAACTACGGAACGCTTTATCCGATTTAGTTTAAATTTATAACCCCGGAAGCTATTCCCACTACTTTTGATGGAGCGAAATTTACCCTTAAAGGATGGCCCAAACCCCCCTAAAATCATTCTGAAACAGCCGGGCCGTGGGTCTAAATTTGGTTTTCGTGCACCCACAGCAACGCCTGGTTTATCAGGCCGAACCCCCAGGGGCCTGGGCCCCAGACCGGGGCCCCGGGGGCGTTTTACCCCCCCAAACTCTCCCCAGGTTTAAAATCCAGGGGTTCAGATTTCCTTTCCGGTTTTTATATAGAACCCCTTACAGTATTACGGGCCCTGCCCGGGGTTAACAATGGTTTTGGTTTGGGGCCCTTTAAAAATTTAACCAGGGGCACACACAAAACACACACACACACACACACACACATCACCACCACACACCCCACACACACACCACACACACCCACACACACCACACACACATTTAATTTACACACTTTAAAGGGAAGGGGGTTTAAACCCCCGGGTGGGTTTGGAAGTGGGAAAATCCCCCAGAGTGACGGGGGGAAAAAGAATTCATACATAGCTTTTAAAATAAGGGAAAATGGGAAAATTCTTGGAGCAGGGAGTGGGCACGCACCCAAGGGGGGGCCAGGACAAAGACCACGGGCCCGCAAAACCCTATTTAAAATGAGTACCCCGGCCCTTTTACCCCCGGGCCCTTAGAAAACCCTAACACAAGAAGGGGCCACAGAGGGGTACAAAACTCGAGGCTGGGAAACCTCAATCCCTGAGAACCTGAACGACGTTGGGACCTATTATTTCTCCTTAAACGTGTCAAATCTCGGATTACGGCCAGAAAGCTTTAAACAAGGGGTCGTTCTCGACTTTTATACGGGGAAAAAGTAGGTCATATTTTTAGGTATGTATAACCATTTTGGAACAAACCCCGAAACCAGTTTTTTCAGGAAACTGGAGAAATTTCAGAGGTTTTTTCAAAAGGACAAATCTAGGAGCTAAGGGGTTTTGCACTCTGGGGAAAAAAGGGGTTTAAATCCAATAACATTAAAGAAAGAACGACAAAGGGGGAAAACAACATGACAAATAACCTGCACGTTGGGGGGGAGGAGCTTAAAGACAACCCTTTTGGCCACCTTGAACCCCTATAAAAAAGTTTTAAAGTTTACTTTTCAAAAAAAGTTTCAAAACAAGCAAACAAACAATTCAGGTAAGTCCCAAGGGGTTGGGGGAGAAAATGGGGCAGATGAAAAAAAGCTCTGGAGAGGAAATGTTTTTACCCGAGAAACAAGCCGGGCTTAACCCACACTAAGGCGATTTGTGGGGCAACCCTTTAGAACAGGAAAAAGCAGGGACTGTTTTCATCGAAATTGGGTAAATTTAAATCTGAAAACTTTAGAGCTGGGACAGCTTGGGGGCACATCAAAAGGGGAAACACATGGGAATTAAAGGAGTACTGAGGAGCAGGTTAGCAAAAAACCATTTACGAATTTTTTTTTAAATGCTCCCCAGATAGGTGGGATACTTACCTTTTTAATTAAGAAAGGGGAAACGAGAGGTTTGAAAAACTCAAGCTTGGGTTTAGGATCCAGTAAATATTGGCGAGCGGGGCAAGGACGGAAACCCAAAGGGGGGGCGAAGAGGAATAGTGGGAGTTTTAAAAATTAAAAAAGGGGAAATTAAATAGTAAGGAAATAATAGGAAGGGGAGGTCCAACCCATTTTAGCTTTCCAAACCCAAATTTTTTGAATCTTCCCCTTATACACAACTTTCCACATATGAAACTTTTCTTGGGTTTTTCCCTGTAATGACTTCCTTTTTCAATTTCTTTGTTTAACTGCCCAAACTTGACCTGACCCCTTTTCCCCTTTTTTTTTCCCACTCTTCCCTTTCCCCCATTTTTTACCCTTTTTCTTTCGTTGTTTTTCCTTTCCTTGGGCCCAATATGTTTTTGAAAGTTTAACTTTTATTCCCCCTTTCCCCCCCCGTTTTTTTTAGTCCTACACTTTTGTTTCCCACCCTTTTTTTGCTTTTTCCCTTTTTCATGTCCCTAGACTGATCCCACTTCCCACTTCTACTGGGCTTTTTTCTCCAGTCCCTACTATTTTCCAACACCTTTAAAATTCCCTCCCTTTAAACCCCTTTGCTTCCCCCTTTTTCCCCCTTTTTGCCACTTAACCCACTTTTCCCTACTTTTTCCACAACTATTCCCTTTTACTTCTATTCCCCCTACCTACCTTACCACTACCAAACTTTCTATTTCTCCTTCCTTGCTCCTGTCCCTTTTTTTTCTCGCCGGGTATACTGACTTCCTCACCTTACTGTTTTTTGTACCCTTTTTTAAAAGGTTCAAGGCGGGCCAAACGTCTCGGAAGCTCCTCCTCCAAAGTGCAGGGTTTTTTTATGTATTTGTTCCACTCATGGTATTTCCGTTTGGTTTTTAAAGATATAAAAACCTTGAAAAGCAAGGGGAAAATTTGGTACGGGGGGAGAAGGGAAAGGGTATTTGAGTGACGGGAAACACAACACAAGAGAACCAAAAGTACCCATAAATTAACAAAAATTGGCCCAACCGGGGGGGGGCTTTTTTGAGGGGAAAATTTTTGCCCCAAAAGTGGGTTCACATTCCCAAAAAGGGGAAACTTGAAGAAAAAGGAAAGGGGAAAAGAGGTAATCATCCCCAAACCTTGAATCGATTTTTTCAGTCCAACAATCTTGAGTAATGGGGCTAAAACTTTGACTCAAGGGTTTAGGGGCTGGGTTACCTCATTCTCCTCCTGTTTTTCAAGTTTCTCCTATGTATGGACTGATGAAAACCACTTGTGGGGAAACCCTTTTTTTCAATAAAGATACCCAAGAGGTTTTCACATGTGTCTAATTTATCCCAAAAATTCCCGGGGGTCTGAACCATTCATCTACAAAGAACAAAAGTACACTAAAAGGTATCCCCTTTATGAAATCACAAGATTTTAAAAAATTCTTACCCCCACAGAGTGGGTTTAAAAAAAAACAAAGACCTGGTCAGAGGGGTTCTAAGACAGGGTTTAACAAAGCTTTAAAAAGGGACATAAGGCTTTTTCAAAGGGGCCCCGGGACGCCCCGATAAGAATATACTAAAAAAATTTAAAAAAGAAAAATGAGAGAACTTTTAACGAAAACAAAATCCCAAAACTGGGGAATATTTTTTTTACAAGCAAGTCTCATTTCGCCCAAAACCCCCTTTCCCAAAAAATTTTAAAACAACTACGACATTTCTCTTAAGGGCGTCTTAAAGGGAATATAAATTTTTCCACAATTACTGAGTATTTTTTTAATTTTTTTTAAACCCTTTTTTTTTATTTTTTATTTAAATTCAAAGCAAATTTTCAAACCGAAAAGCGTTACGAAAGGGGTTAGGATTTCTGGGGGCAGTCATCAGTGCATAAAATAACCTGTATATTAAAAAACAAAATTATAAACCCCTACCCTGGAAAACTCTTGTTTTTCTTCCTAATTTCCCCCTAAAACTTAAAAACAAACCTTTGTTTTTCCCTTTGAAAATCAAAATTACTTTTTTAATTTTTTTACGACCCCCTTTGTAAATAACCTAATTTTGGGCCCCTCCTTTTGCTGGTAACCCCTTCCCTTCCACCCATTACCCTGGGTCGTAGCTTGGTTTGGGAAAGGTTTTTTTCTTCACCCTGCTAAAATTTTGGGGGTTTGATTTTCCCCCAAAGGTGGAAACCCTGGGGTTTTTCCTTACAAACCCGTTTTTTCCCCTGTTCACCCATCATAAAAAAGGGTACCCCGGGTGGGTTTGTGGACGGGTGGGTTCCCCATCCTGGGGAAAAAAATTTCCCCAATTTGTCTGAAAAAAACTTGCAAACAAGGGGGTTTTTTTATAAAGTTAAGGTTTATTGACTCACAAAGGTCTGATACCTTTTACATTAAATTTTAGAAATAAAAGATATAATTAAATTTTATTAAAATTTTTCCCTGGTTTCCCCCTACCTCGCCAAAATTACATTGTATTAAATTTCCCTTTCCCCGCCAAAATTATATTATATTATTTCTTGTCCTAGCCAAAATTTTTTTACCCTTCCAACCTTTTTACAAGAACCCCCCCAAAACCCCCTTGAAACACGCTTTATTTCACAACTTTCCTAAAAAAAATAATTCTTTAGTCTTGGTTTTTTTCTCTAAATGCCCTTTTTTTACATTGTCAAATGTCAAAATTCAGAACACTTGTAACTTTTTCCCGATTTTACTCCTTTCCTTTGCCTTACCCCCTTTTCCTTTTAAAATATTTTTTCCCTTTCTTTTCCCCTTTTTTCGCCAATGTGTGTTTTTTTTATATATTTTATTTTTCCGGGTTTTTTCCCACCCTCCTCAGCCATTTGCTTCCGCCTGTGCTCATTTCTTTTTGGTTTTTTTTTTCTTGTTCTTAGGTAAACCCCACCCGCTACTACTACTACTACCTCACTACACTAACTACTACTACTACACACTACTACTATTTCTACACAAA